>JASANV010001427.1:0-50660 GCA_030849715.1 Trypanosoma mega | reverse complement strand
TTTGATTACTTCCGCCATGTTCATTATTTAATGAAATAAGACAATAAAATGGTTTGCTCTGGTATGAGGCATAGACTCTCGATTTGTTTTTTGTATTCTATTTTTAGTAGTAATGTCACACCTTTAGTCAATGACCACAAATCTCATACGATAGGAATATTTAATTTCCTCTTTTTTGATGAAATCCATCTTATTGTAAGAGTGGCCGCACCACAAATGATCGCTCATTCAATTGATTTATGATCAAAAAAATATATTTATTGGTTATTTAATGATAGTTTAGTCCTCTCTTTTATTGATGAAGATGTAAATGTACAAATACTAAAAAAAGCAAAATATTTCATTTAAAAAAGGATTTGTGTCACAGTTCTTCTATTAAATATTCGCATTAAGTGATAATGCAAGATTAGGAAAAAAAGAAGTAAAAATTTACATTTGTCGACGATAATGCATGTTTAACAGGTTTAACAAAAATTGTATTTAATCAATGAAACATTATTGTTAGAAACTAAAAATAAAACGAGTAATATCATCTAAAAGAGATCATAAAAATTAGAAGAAATGCAAATAAGTTCAATTCAGTATTTGAGCAATGGTAATTATTTTTGTAGTAACAAATTATCCATATTTCCGTCTCCAAATATGAAAAATAAGCAATAAAAAGTATTTTGAAAATTATATATACTTCCATTTCTATTTGAACATATTTAAATAGCTGTCACAAAATTTAATGCATTGTTCCATCTCAACTCATTGCAATCATTACAACAAGTAATGAAGCACTTTGTATTGTAAACAAATACATTGTACCACTGTCAGATGACGGAGATAATTTTGCATTGTTGATAGCAGTATCACTTATATTCAGGTTACTTGTTTCACTTTTACTATTTTCATCTTCTTTTATGTAGCTGCTGCTGGAAGAAAGAGATGCTATTTCGTTTTCAGTATTTTCTTCCTTTTCTGCGTTATTTTTCATCGCTTTGTTTTTTTTCTCCTTTTCATTCACAGAGTCAGTTATGTCAACACTGTCCGTTGACACATTTTCTTTCGAAATACTTTGTGTGAGGTGTTCGGAAGGATGTGCGGATTTGTGTTTGGTGTTTAACATCTCTTCGGTGCCTTTCTTTTCCTTTTTATCTTTCTTTTCAGCTTCTTGGATTATTTGTTCTGCTTATTTTTGCGATTTTCTACATTCCTTGTCTCTATGATTGATGTGCAAAGTGCCGCCTCCGCTTTGACTGCGTGTTGTAATGCAATAAATGCCGCATTGTATGCACTTTGCGCTTTGAACTTCACAGCAATGAGATCCCCAATTTTTATTGCAGCGAATGCATTCTCTGCAAGCGTTTGTTGCTCTTTTACAATTTTAAGTGCCGCCTTTATGACCTCTTCTACTTAGGCCAAGGCATCAAGTGCTGTCTGTCCCGTTTTCTTAACAGACTCCAATTCTGTGTGTACATTAAATGGTACATTCCTCAGCAAATGTATTATTGCATTAAAAGAAACTGTAGCTGTTGTCATTTGCTTTTTGACTTTTTCGGTGAACTTTCTTGTTTTTGTTACCCAAAAGGTAGTCAAAATATGAAGGAACAGAAGTTCCATCGTTCTCACATATTTTAGAATATTCTACAGATTTCTATGTGTTATTACAGTCATATTCATCGCTTTCAATGTCTTCACACAAGTAGTTTAATAATTCTGTTGTACAATTCATGATACACAGTTTTTCAAAGAATTCACACCACATGTTTAAACCACATGCCATTGGTTCCTCCTCATCCATGTTACCATGATAGTATACAAGGACGGTAAAAAGTGTCAAAGTCAGAATAAAGTATAAATCTTTGCTGATAACAGGACTCATTAGATCATCATTTGCGTTGCAGTGTTTTCAATGTAAGTAGGAAGCAACTTCTAAATATCACATTTCATCCTCTAATTTCCTTCAAGTCGCTCATAGGAAAGCAAATTAATCTTTTACAAATTTTATAGTGTTTGTACCTGTGACCTCCATGCCGTGAGGTTTTTATCGAACACTTTTATATTTGTGTGAGTTTTATTCCACTCTTTTTTGCCGCCACATCGTATGAGAAGCCATGTGCATGCTCAATATGGTGCTCCACATCGCAGAAACTGTATGAATTTGTATAGCCACGCATAATGTTGTACTCCATGCCACCAACAACGAGACGACAATCTTTTAGTGTAGCGCACGATGCAGCGATGACATGCGATATAACTTCATTTGAGCTTAATGGGTTTTTTAAGTGTAACCATGTTTCTGCTACACATGCAGCGCCAACATATGATGAGGATCCTAATCTACACTGCCTCACCATCCGTGTGGTATTGTAGATCCAATCTCCAAGAAATGATAATGGGGCTCAGACCCGTTGTGTCCATGACTGAAGGCGAGCGACCGCACTTCCTCAGTAGACGGCACTTCCCCTTTTCCAATAAACTAGTCCAAGAGTAAGCTGAAGCAGATGGGGAGTTTGAAACCATCAAAGAAGAGGAGTGGGGGGAAAGGTTTTGATCTTCCAAAGAAGGTATGATATCTCCTTCCTCATGTTCAGGGGGTGTAGGGCATGGGTCGTCTAGATGGAAGAGTTCACACAGCATCCTATCCTACTCTTTGCTGTAGAAAACATCCGGGACTTCCGGGGAAACAGCTCCATGCCTGGATCGAAGCTCTTTCAAGCCCATACATTGGAGTATGTGCTGCGGAGTCTCTTTACAGATGTGGGTCCTGAACCACGGTTGATGTTTTACGGGGGAATCGCCTTGGTTGTGAATCTTGCACAGATGTATGCGAAGCGTATTTCCGGATTCGGTTCTACATCACCGCACAGCTGGAGAAGCAGCCAGAAATGAATCCTCAATGCGAGTGATTCTGCTGCACGTCGGCACATGTAGCTCTGTGGCAGTTCTAAGAATGTACCACTTCCTGACCTCCCAAACACGGCGCTACCACCCATCAGTCTGCCAGCACCACAACAGTACTTTAATTGTTATGCGTAGTCTCATTTCCTGGGTTTGTAAAAGAGTTGTTTGTTTATGTCCCACTGTTGTGAGTATTACTTTTATTCGTTCCGTTTGGCAATTCAAAGTATAAGCACTCTCGGAGTGAATTCAGCACTCTTAGTGATGGTGAAAGCCTGTTTTGATTCCTTCCTCATATGCTTTGAAACACGATCCTTTATGGAGGACATGTAATTCCACTTGGCATATCACTGGAAGGATCTCCGCTTTTGTCAATGTAGAGTTTCCATTTGGTTTGTGTGTAGCAATGTACTGCTTGTGCATTCTTTTCATGCTATTTTTTGCTTTGATGTGCGCACTTTTGATAGCCCCAACATTACTTTCCATTTTATGGGAAATAGTGGTCTTTCCAGAGTCATGAAGAAGAACTAACTCGAAAATATTCTTTATTTCTGTTACAACTTCTCCTTCCAAATGATCATTAAACTTTTCGGTACTAAAGTTCACAGCAACAACAATTGGTTGGTCGAATGATGCGGGACACACATGTGAGCACAAGTACGCATTTCGATCTTCTCCATCACCATTCATTGGTGCAGCGGTAATGTGAAAAATCACATCCTCAACCCAATCATTTTCCCGTTTGTATTTCTTCAAATCAAGTGCGCGTCAAATGGCATCATTTGCAAAGTTGAATGAGCTGTAGGTAAATTGGTGGACTGCAACAGAAAATATCTTACAAGTGAGGGAATCAATTTGCTGCAAAAAAGTGTATCGCCTAAAAGCCTTTCGTTTGGCTTCATTTGTGAATGCTCCATTTGTTGCGTCACCTTCACCCGTTTTGCTTTTCGCAAATGTTTGTACAGTTTGGTGTTGTTATTGTTTTTCTGTTCTCGGAGTCGTCAAGACACGTTTTTGTCGGATCGTGTGAATCGCCATTCAATTCCCTCAGACTCACATATTGTCAAAGCGGTGGAGTTTTTGATTTGCTTATTATGCGGTTCACGTTGGGTCGTTCTTTACATATTCCATCAGACATCCCAGACGCACATGCGTCACCTTTCTTACTTCTTAATGATTCCGAACGCACGTTTTGATCCTCTGCGGAAGCAGACACCGTTGCATAGCCACCAAAGTAAGTGATGTGCTGCACAAAAGGAAGACACTGATTGTGTTCGTGAAATGCTGCACTGCTGAACAGAATAGTGAAATGCACGCATCCAACGGTAGCAATGTATTTTGCTTTCTTCCATCTTAGTGCAAATGTATAATCGTCTACAAATTCAGGTTTTCCAGCCAAGCAAAGAAAGGCAAAAGCGCCACTTTCTCCACAATCGCGCAATGCTAGAGTTGCTACCTGTATGTTGTACCCAACAATAGTGGATTCATGTTTATTTAACCAAAACTAAAAGACATTATTTATAGCATTTATGCAAGAAAAAAACTACTAATTCAATACGAAAAGAAGAGAAGGTAGCAAATCAAAAACGTATTATGTGCAAATAAAAGAAAGGAAGAACAGTAGCTTTTATGTGCCATTCAATAAACACTGCCAGCAAAGCTCCATACGAGTAAACGCATCTCACTAGAAAATAAAATATTATGAATACAAAAAAATGAAAGCACAAAACTCAAAAATAATAATAGCCCATTTTTATCGTATTTTATATTCCATAAACTCAAGTTGCTACCATTTTTTCCATTCTTAAAATTGTTCATTTTACCTTCAGAAAATGTGCAGTGAGCATTTGCACCCAAAATAATTAAATTGGAAAAAGAGAATGTAGGTTTAACCTCACTTTTTAACATCACAAATCGAAGCATTAAACCACAGCCAGAGCGAAAGCAATCGTAAAGGCACAAAAAGTCATTTGCACCATTGTATTGAAGATGACCGTGCTGTCAGATGGCTTTGTATTTGTTGTCTGTTCCTTGTTGTGTGTTGTGCTCCCTTCAGAGCGATACTGTTCCGATGACAATGTCTCTTTTTCCTCCTCGCTCCCATTCGCATCTTTCCCATCCACAGCATGGCTTTCTTGCTTTTCTGTTGCATTTTCTTCCGTCGTCTCCTCTTTCTTTTCTGCTGATTTGGAAGACGAGTCGGTTGTATGGCTTCCCTCGACTTTCTTCTTTGCTTTCGATTGCTCCATGAGTTGGTCCATTGACACCTTGGCAAGTGATACTTTACTGGCTTCAGCGGTTATGTGTTGAAGTGCCTCTTTTGCCTTTGAAGCTTTTTGCGCACTCGTATTTGCAGCACTTGTGGCCTGATCAGAAAATCCTTTAGCAGTGATCGCATTTGTTTCTGCCTTCTGTATTTGCACAAGAAGACCGTCAATGGCACTCTTCTGTGCCTCAGCCTCCTTTGCAAGGTTTTGTGCCTCGGTGTTTTTCTGAACGATCGTTTCGAGTAACTTCTCTGCGCTCTTTACCTTTTCTGATAATTCCTGTATAGCGGGAGCTGTTGCACTCTTCTGACTTTGTTTCATTGCATCAACCACTTTGTTTGCCTCATCCTTCTTTTCTGTGGCATTTTGTGCATAAATGCGTGCCTCTTTTGCAGCAGCCACTGCACGAGAGGATGCCACCACTGTGTGAGTCTCATATTTGGCCCTTTGAACCTCTTCTGCCGCTTCCGTAACCTTATCCATTGCAGATTTTGCCTCATTCTCCTTTTCATGAGCGTTTTGCGATGCATCAATAATACCTGTAGACTTTGTCTTTGCGGAGGCCTCATCTGTTTCGCTCTCCAACTCCGTAACAAGGTCTTTGATGGCTTCCTTCTGTGCCGTAGCAGTGGTGAATGCGTTTTGCACTTTTTTAGCCTCCTCCTTCAAAGTACCAACAAACCCCTTTGCGTTTCCTACCAACTGTGTAATTCGTTGTTGGCTTTCCACTGCAGCATTGCTATTCATTGTTTCCATTTCACTTACAATGGCTTCTGTATCCGTCTGGTGTTTGTTTGAGGCGTCATTGTATTCCTTTATTTTTGCATCGGATGAATCCACCTTGAAGGACGCAACAGTTCCTTCGGCTATGTATTTTGCAAGTAGAGCAGTCTTTGCGTTCGATGTCACCGTTTCACGCAATGTGCGAAATGGCTTTTCTTCATTCGAAGCACTCTCAGCATATTCGCTAGCCTTTTTAGCATGCGTATCCGCAGAAGTGGCATCAGTAGCGGCTCTAGCGCTTCCTGCAGAAGCGTCAATATCTTTCTTGCTCTGCTCCACCTTTTTATGACTTGCTGTCATTGTTGTAATGGCGTCCTTCACGGCATCGCGAGCACTTGTTGCGGTTTGGAGTTTTGCATCAACGGTGCCTTTCAACTCACTTGGTAAGTTACTCTGTAAGTTTGTAATTGCCTTCACAGCTTCTTCTGCCTCGGTTGCTTTGTTGTTAGCGGTTGCCAAATCTCTCGACATCTTTGAAAGCACAGCATCCACCTTTGGAACAGCAACAATGGCAGACACTGCATGTTTTGCTCTCTCTGCATTTGTAACAGCACTTTTTATTCCTTCCAGTTTCTGCTTTGTGGCCTTTTCTTCCGCTTCTGCACTTGTTGCCGCAGTCTCAGCAGTTGAGGTCTGTTCTTGTGCTTTGGTTACCTCAGTGACACTTGCAATCTCACGCACAGCACCATCAGCACTTGTTTGGTATCCTTCTACCTTTTTCACTGACGCCTCTATTTCTGAGAGCTCAGTTGCTGCTTGTGTTACCGCATTATCAATGGTTTCTTTTTCGGTCTTAACGTTTGCGATCATTTCGGCTGTTTGGCCACTGAGTAGTCCAGTCAATGCAGTCTGGTGTGCAGTAGCTTTGGTCTTCTGTGTTGTAGCCTCTGAAGCATATCCATTTATGGCAGTTTGTGCCTTTTTCACTTTGTCAGCAGCAACAATAATTTTTACTTCATGTAATGCAATCTCGGCACTCTTTATAGCGCCATTAAATTCACTTAGTGCTGTATTAACTTTGGCTACTTCTTTGTCCGCCTCCTTTGCCTCAGTTTCTGCACTCGATGCGGCAGTTTGTGCCTCTCCTGCCTTATCCTTTTTGTTTTTGTAGTTTCCACTTCCT
Source organism: Trypanosoma mega (assembly GCA_030849715.1). Classification (NCBI taxonomy): domain Eukaryota; phylum Euglenozoa; class Kinetoplastea; order Trypanosomatida; family Trypanosomatidae; genus Trypanosoma; species Trypanosoma mega. The sequence continues at coordinate 43,601 of JASANV010001427.1, read as the reverse complement.
GTTGTATCTTCACCCATAGTTTTTGCCTCATCAAATGTCTTTTTTGCCTTCTCTGCGTTTTTCTTCGCCGCGTCCGCTTTACTAACAGCCTCACTAGAAGCTGTCGTTGCTTCCGTTTCCTTGCTAGCGGCAGTTGCGATGCTATTAGTCACCTTTGTTAGTGTATCGCTCGTTCCCTCCACATTTGCAGCCAACTTTTCAACATCAGATTTGAGCTGTGTGATTCTTGTGTGCTCTTCGTTCAATTTGTCAGCTTTTCCTTTTGCAGCTGTGGCATCATTAGAGCATTTTTCCGTCTTTGTAGTCGCACTGTTTACCGCTCTTTCTGCGGCTGTCACTGCATTATCAGCGGCTGTTTTGTCCACTGTAGTTGCAGTGCCACCTTGACCATTAGCAAACACATTAACTCCACAACAAAGTAGAATAGACACAATAGTGATTAAAAAAGCACGTCGATGCATCCTGAAGATTGTTTTAATAGAAACTTTTGTTTTCTACATCAAGATAAGAAATCACAGAGAAAGTGAAATATTCTTCTTTAAGTAGTGAAAATGTAAGAAATCCATCAATCACAGCTTACACAAAATATGACATTTAAAAAATAAAACAAAACAATTAGCAATACTCATAAAAGCAGAAACAAAAAAGATGGAATTAAAAAAGCTTTCCACAAAAAAATTATCGGTGCAACTCTCTGCTTGCCAAAATCAATTATGTGTTTCTTGAAACAGAACTACTTGCATCCTTGGTTAAAGCGTACACATCGTGTGGTGGTACGCTGAATGTTCAAAGCAAATTGTTTTTCAAAATGGAAATACACTCCCTACAGATACTATTTCAATAATCAAAGTAAAGTGATTGCAGAAACAATCAACAAGGTATGTATTGTTATCAAGTAAAAACAACGCGAAGAACTGCTGTCGGATAGCTTTGCAGTAATACTCTTACCCACTTGGTCCTTACCACTGATTTTGCTGTTGTTATCCGTATAGTCGGTTGAAATAGCCTCTTCACTTTCATCCCTGTTTGAGCTCTCTGCATAATGATTCGTATTTTCGTGAAGAGAATTGTCCCTTTCTTCAACTGCATTTTCTGTAGTGTGCTCACGTGTCTCTTTTCCAGAAAGCGGGACGTTCATTTTCTCCTTTTTTGTGTTTGTCCTATTTGAGACATCTGTTTGAATGCTTTCCACCAATTGTGTCGCCTCCAAAGCACGTTGATGCGCTTTTTGAGCCTTCACGATTTGCTCCGCTGCAGCATTAGCAGATTTTTCCGCTTCCTGTGCTTTGGATGCGGCATGACTCACATCACTGACTGCAGTGTCAGTCATTGCGCGGTCAATCTCCGCTTTCCGTTTCGTTACCTCTCCTTGCGCTGTGTGGATTGTTTTCATTCCTTCTGTTATGGATTGAAGAGCATTTTGCGCGTCTTTAATTCTCAACGTTACACTTTCTTTAACATCTTTTGTAGATTCTGCATATGCGTTCTTCATTTCTGGAATTACGTGTGTTGCCCTCTTTTGTTTACCACACATTTCCTCATTACAAGATTCCATCGTAGTTATGAATTCGGTTGTCTTTGCCGAAGCCACCAATGCACATGAGGCGTGCTTTGCCTTGACGGCATCTTCAAGTCCTTTTAATATTTTTATTAACACGTCTTTTGCCTCTTTTTCTTTAGTTGTCGTACCATTTGTAGACTTTCTTATTGCACCCATTACATTCTTTACTTTAGTAATTAGAACTTCAGCATCTTCTCTTCTGTTTATTCCTTTTGTGATTCCGTCAATGCAGTTGCAGCCTTTTTCTTTTTTCCATGTATAATTACCACCTGTACTTACCTACAAATGCTCAGCTAAACTAACGTTCTTCTTTGCTTCTTCCATCTCCTTCTCACCATCTGTTGTCTTCTGTACGGCTTCATTCGCATCATGTGTGGCGAATGTCATTTCGGTTTCCATTCCTTTTGTACCACTTGCCGCTTTTTCGGAAGCCTTTTGGACATGTCATTACTTCCCGCAAGTGCCTTTACATAACCAAGTGCCGCTTCGGCATTTATGTTTATTGAATCCAATTTGGAGACTTCTTTTTGGACATTTTCAGCTTCTTGATTTAGAGCATTTACTTTTCTTTCCACAATTCGTACGACTACGACTGTTTCTGCACTTTCTAAATTTTTTGGTAGCGTCACTCCCACCTACATTACTTGTATCAATATCTTCAGCATTAGTGTTGAAAGCCGTAGCTAAAATAACAGCTATAGAAAGAACAAAAAATGGCGCATCGCTTTCTTTTTTAGTTTTTTGAGTGGTAATCTACACTGCATTATATGAAAAAAAATAAGAAGAGAAGTAGTACTTGTTCATTAACAGCATGCTTATGTTTAGAGTAACAAACAAAAGATAAAAGCGAAAAAAGTGTGTAAACTGAAAGAAAAAATCAAGAAAGAAAAAGAAAGATGTTTCTCTTTAAAAGGAATCACGCACACTTTTAGAAAGTGATAGAAATTTTTAAAAATTGTTTTTCAATAAAAACTCATCACTCATATGTAATGACTTTTAGCAAAATTTAGAAAACGTTATATAAATAAAATTTTAAATTGTGATTTCTTTTTGTCTAAATAATAAATATGCAAAAAATTTTAAAAAATGTTTTCCGTAACAATGTTTTTCTTTTTTACTTCTGATTTCATTCAAAAATTATTAGAGCCCAAAGAAGTATATTCAATGAAACAAAAATTGTATAAAACGTATTTACTGCGCCGTCGAATGTTTTCTCCACAGTTTTGTTTACATTGTGCTGTGTTTTATCAATGTTTCCTGTATTAATGTTGTTTTCATCACTGAAAAGTATTTTGTAATTAATCTTTTTATTATATTTTTGGCTTTCTTTTGTCTCCGCTTTTGTATTTTCATTAGTATTATTCTTAACTTGAAATTCTGAGATTTGTACTTCTGCATGTTTGTCTTTTTTTCCTTGTGTCTCATTTTCCCTCTCATTAACACTGGACTTTGCCGAAGTTTCTTTTTGTAGAGGCTTCTTTTTTAAAGTAGCTGGAGATATTGGTTTGCTTGATATTTGTTGCAATTTGCTGTTCACATTCTCTGCGTCTTGTTTGGCTTTTGTTATTTTTGCCAAATCAGATGTTGCCCTCGTTAGTACATCTTTGGCTTTGCCTTCTTCATTTGCAGCACGGATTGCAGATGCTTTCGCCTTCTCTGCAATAGCTTTTGCGTCATGAACTGATGTATTAGGATTTTTTGCCTCTTTGAGAAAGCCATCCACTTCATCCTTTGCATCTTTTGCCTTATTTGCAGCATTTGCACCATTTATTTCGTGTTGAAAGAATGTTTCAAAAATCTCTTCTGCAATGTTTAGATGTTTCATTATGATGAAGGAAAAACCTATGGATACACTTTGATGCAAACCTTCAATAACTTTAATAGCACTTTTTGCTTCTTCCTTTTTTTCTGTTACACTTTTCTTGTATCGGTTTGCATTGGTTACTGCTTTACCTGTCTTTACAGAAGAAAGTAAAACAGATGCCACGTATTGTACCTTTTCTGCTTTATCAAATTCTGTTTTTGCTTTGATCAGCGCATTTTTTCCAATCTGTGTTTTCTCATGAGTAACACTTATGGAATCTGAAACTTTAGCAGTCATTGTTTGAATTTCAGTCAAAGAAGTTTCTGCTTTCATAACGTTTTTCAATGCTGTTAATGCCTCTTTATTCAATTGTTTAGTCTTTTCCTCCGCTTTTTGTGCGTTATTTAATTCAAGTTGTGTTGCCGCTTGTGCCGCTTGTGATGTTTGTAAGTACGATTTCATTTCATCGTGCGCTTCCTTTGGGCACTCATTAAAGATGTGCTGCACAGCAGTCACAATAGCATCCAAAGCTCGCTTCTTCTTAATGACACCGTCATAGTCCTGCTTTATTTCATCGTACAAATGTTCAATTTTGTTAGAATCGATGATTACCTTTGCTGCGTGCTTTGCTCTCTCAATTTTTTCCGCATCCATTGTTATCTCATTTAGTGCTACTTTTGCTTTTGCCAGTTCTTTCTCAGCTGTGGAGATGGCGGTTATTCCTTTCTGTGCTTCCAGCTTTGCATCAGCCACAGAAACAGCTTGTTCTGTTGTGGTAACTGCAGTGTTGCCTGTATCAATCTGCCCCTCTACGTTCGTGTTGGCTGAATTGAATTTAGTAACTTCACTTTTCAAGTGCCTTAATACTTGATTGGCGGCATTTAATTGTTGCGTGACGCTTTGCCTCACATCTGTGAGCTCGTCAGTAAGAAGCACTTCTATTGCTTTGACAGAAGCCTCTGCCGCTTTTTCCTTTTCCTTTGCTTCTTCGACGTAACCTTTTTGCACTTTAGTTAGCTTTGTAATGTCATGTGCGAGTGCAACTGTTGTGGCTGTATACTTTAGCTTTTCAATGCTTTGAGCCTCAGCTCTCACTTTGTTGAAGCTGTTTTTTGCAATAACAACTTCACTCAAGGCTGATAAGCCTATATTATGAGCGTTTATTTTTGCAGTTTCTGCTGCAGAAGTATCTGCTGCTTTTTCAGCTTCTGCAACAATTTTGTCCGCTTCTGATTTGTAATTCTCCGCGTCATTGACTGCTTTAGTGATTGATTTGATTTCAGCCTTTATATTTTCCAACATTTTTTTTGAAGCATCTAATTGCTTTGCGATTTTTTGTTTACTCTCGTCCGTCATGTCGTCCATTTTCATTGCTTCAATCTCACTTATATTTAAAGAAGCACTTTTCTCCTTCTGCTTAGCTTCATCTTCGTACTCTTTTGATAAAACGATTGCATTGTACACATTATCTGCGTTCAGGATAGCATCACATATTTTTTCTGATTTTTTCACTTTTTCTAATTCAGTCTTTGCATTATTCAATGCTGTTTTCGCCTTTTGTTCTTCTTCTGCTGTACTTGAAAGATAACCCTCCACTTTCTTATATTCCTCTTTAGCTGTTTCTATAGTGGTTTTTACTTTCACTGATTCTACAGCTCTGTTTGTTACTCTTTGCTTTGTTTTTACTGTTGATAAAGCATTTTTTACGTTTCTTACTTCTTTTTGTACCGAATCACAACTGGTTTTTGAAATTGTAAGCTGTTGTCTTCCTTTTTCTTTTAATGGCTCTAGCAAAATATTAACAAAATCATTCATTTTATTCACAATAGTTTCCCCTTCAGCCTTCACTGCTTTAACGTTATTTTCATACTCTTCTATAGATTCATGTGCTTTATTCATTTCCTCAGCGCCTACAATTGTTTTCAGTTTGTATAAAGCAAGTTGTGCATTTTTGTGGTTTTGTTTTACTTCTGCAAGGGCAGCTGTAGATAGGGTTTTATCTGTTCCAGAATCTTGAGCTTCAGTTTTTGCGCTGTCAGCATTTGTTTCTGAAGTTGTTGCTTTTTTCTTTTTTTGCTCGTTGTCGGTCATTCCCTCCGCTTCCTTTAAATCCGTTTTGGCATTCTGTAGTTTTGTGTTTGCATCATTTGCTTTTTTAACAGCTGATGTAGCTTTTTCTTTCGACTCTTGGATTTTTTCTTTAGCCTTTTTCTCTGCTTCAGTTATTTCAGTCACAAAACGTTGCACATCAGCATCATTTGATTTCACATTATCAACTTCTGCCTTTGCATCTCCGATTTCTTTTACTTCCTTTTTTTCTGCTGCAGTAACGTCACTTTGTGCGGCTTGTGCACTATTAAGAACACCATTCAGTGTCGTTTCAGCACTTTTTAATTTTTCTTGTGCACTTTTCATAGCATCCTCAGCCTCTTTATCAACATTACCACCACTTGGTTGTCCATTTGACGCACCTAGTTGAACACCATCTTGTTCAGAGCTATCTTTCTTGTCTTGATCATCCAACACCTTTACCGAAATATATTCTCCATGTGCATGATTAGCATTAGTCATGGTATGGCATGCTTCAATGGATGCGCATGTGGCACGGATGTTTTGCGCGGCGCAATGTTGCGCAACAACACACAACAAAACTGTCAGACTGAAAGGCACAAAAAGGCGAAACATACGGAATAAATACATGTAACAGTGTAGTGAATCTTTTATAAATGTATGTAATTTTAGAAAATGAAGAAGTAAAGAAGGCTTAAAAAATGTACCAGGGAAATAAAGCGGTATTTACAACAGAGTGTCATGCATGAAATAGATGTAGAACAAAGTAACACTTTATATTTCATTTCCAAAAATTTTCACACAATCAACTTTATCACATCTCATTATTTGTGAGAGCGTCACAGATACATGATAATTACAAACCGTTCAAACATTTTGGAGACACATCAATTTGTTTAAACACGCATTTGATACGAAAATGCGTCTTCATGTCGTTTCTAAAGGATGACATGAGTGAAATTATAAAAAATTAACTTACGACACAAAAACATACACCCACTCTCCAAACATTTGATGCATTATTCCTTCCAAAAAATCATACCTTTCTACATTTGTTTTTTTATGAGGAACGTTTATTTATTTCTACTCAGTCTTTTCTTAATATGCACAGCTTACCTTGCATAAATTATCACCAATCGCCTCTGAACTACTGGAATTGATGCTCAAAATGGAAACAGTCTTCTAAATAAAGATGCATCTGCTAATTATCACATTTTCTATTTCTTGATTATTTCAAAAAATTGTATTGATTTTTACTATTTGTTACATAGGGTGTAAAACTGTAATCTTTTGCCCTGATAAAAATGGAAATGTCTTTTAATGACTACCTATGTTAGAGGATTCATGTAACAATAGACGAAAAAATACAAGAGACAAATATTGTTATTTAATCCAATACAATAAATAAAGTGTTTATGTATGCAGGTAAAAAGGTATAACACCAATTTCATAGGCATACTGCGATAACAAAATATATGAGACCTAATAATGAGAGAGATAATTAAATGCATTCCAAAATTAACAATAGTAATATCTGGAACAACGTGTGGTCAGTCTTTCTGGAATAAAAAATGGTTCAATTAAATATTTCTTTTTGAAATAAAGATATTAAACACCATGTTGGGCCTCAAGCGCAAGAACAAACACAAAAACATGAGAATCCAAAAATAAAAAGCAATTTATTATTCAATGCTCTCTTAATGTTTGTAGCTCACTCTAATCGCATCATGGCACACAGAAGTATTGTTATTATCAGAAGCGGTGCATCCAATGCGTGCTTTAAAAGAATCATACCATTGTCACGTGATGGTGATGCCTTCATAGCATTTGTGTGATCTTTAGATTTTAACTTTACCCTTTTCACATTCTCCTCTTCTTCTATATTGCTTCTGCCACGCACAGAATGTGTGTTTGATTCTGCACTTTCACTTCCTGTCGGTAAGGTATTACCTTTTTTTTTCTATTTCTGTTCCATTAACATCCTTTTCCTTCTCATTCATTGCTGGATGCATGGTTACATCCTTAGTTGGTTCGTTTAATGGGGAACTGTTTGTACTCTCATTCTGTATTACTGTTTGTTTCTCCACGCCATTTGTCTGCTTTTCGAGTATCTTTTCATTAGCCTTTCGTACCATGTCTTATGTCTTATCTTTTGCGTCAGCAGCACTCTTCTGCAAACTCACAGCATTAGACAATGAGCTATTAGCTTTTGTTACTTCTATTTCAGCATTCTTCACAGTTTGCTTTGCACCTTCCAATTTGGGTGTGAGCTGTGTTTAGATCTATATGCTCCACTTTGATAGATTGAAGTGCGTTTAAAACGGAAGACTTCTCTTTTTCTGCCTTTTCAACAGCTTGAATGACTTTTACCTCTTCTTCTGTAATAACCCTCAAAGCCTTTTCAGCAATGGTAAGTTGTTCTTCCAACACATCTCTTGTTCCATAAGGAGCTGTCTTTTGTATTTCCTTAATTTTTTCAACTGAGAACAGTGCAGCATTCTTTTTTAGTAAAACGGTATTTCTGTGCTGTTTCAATGTGCTCAAGTGTGCAGCGACATCAAAGTGGGTAACAATTGTCTTTGCTCTGTACTTTGCTAGATGCACTTTTTCTGCTTCTGTTTGTGCATCTCTTAACGCATCCTTCGCTTTCTGAGCCTCTTTCTCTATTGAAGTGAACGCTTCTTCCGCTGCATCGGATTGCTCTTTTACTTTGCTTGAAGATCCTTTTTTCTTTGCCTCCTCCGCAAAAGTTACAGCAATATTCTTCTTACTCTCCGCGGTTGTCTTCGCTGTATTTACCTCATCCATATATCCTATGAATATTCCAGAAGCATGTTTGGGGGCTTCATGTTGCGCTATAATATCACTTTTGATACTGTTAGGTGAAGTATTTACCATTCCTTCCAGTTTCTTTACATTAGTGTCCATTGTATCTTTGGCATTTACTATCTGTGTGGGATCACTGATGATTGCATTATATACTTTTTTACATTTTAACTTAAAGAAGTAACTTTAGATGTTTACCTTACCTTTTGAATAGCATCTGTTGCCGTTTTCACATTTATGAATGCATTACTGGCGTTTTCTCATTTTTTGCTGCTTCTTTAACTCTTTCTTTTACTGCTGTGACTGTAGATTGTGTCGTACTCACATCTTCACTCTACACTTTATTTTTTATTTCTGCCATTTTTATTTTTAGAGTTTCAACTGATTCCTTAAATTAAGAAATATTTTCCATTTCAATCATTACTGTATTCAAGAGCTTTATTGCCTCCTTCAACTGCGCTTCAACTACGTTTTCTGCACCTTCTCTCGCATCTTCTTTTAACTGCGTAATCTCACTAATTGATGTATCCAAAACATTCTTTAGTTTTAATGCGCCAGATTCATGTGTCTTGAGTTTTGTAATATCATTGTTCACTTTGGCGGCAAACACAATAACCTGTGCGGCGTAATTTGCCTTTTCAATCTTTATGGCCTAAACAGATACCTGAGTTAAAGCATCATTTATAATTTTGGTTTTTGCTCTAGCATCGGTAGCGGCAGATTGAGTTGTTGTAAAGGATTGTTGAGCTTCATCTACTTTTGTTTTATCTTTTACATTAGTTACTGCATTCTTTGCACTTTCAATATTTTTATTGGCACTTTCTTCTGCTGATTTTGCTTCACCAACTTCCTCATAATTTTTTTCGTTTTGCTGCATTTGCCGTGGTTTTCTGAGCAGTAACATCATTGACACATTCTGTGGGAGATTTTTTAACAATAGCTTCCACTTCAGTGATAATGTTTTGTGCATTTGTCTGTTTCTGAATTGCATTGCTGTAATTATGCTGTGCTGTTTCGTATTGCTTCTTTGCTTTATCTTCTTCTAAAATTGTCCTTACCTTTCGTTGCAAAACTTGAACTTCATTTGCAGTATTTACTATTTTTGTAATTGCATTAGTTGCCTTATTGGATTTTGTTGTTGCGGAATGCACTGGTGTTTTCGCAGCGGAAGCTTTACTTTTTGCACTCTCAATGTCTGACTCCTTAGTTTTATTTTCATCGTCTTTTTCTAAGCTCGTTATGGGGCCAAATTTATTTATTTCTGCTTTGACAGCGTCGTCTCGTGTTTTTGCGGCATTTACAGCTTCTCCCGCTTTCTGTTTTGCTGTATTCATTTCATTGTGTACTTTTGGTGTCTCTTCCTTTATTTGCTTTACATATTCATTAGTATCGGATGGAACATCAGTGATGTTGTCAATTTCTGTCTTTGCATCTTCCATTTGTTTCACTTCCGTTCCTTCAAGTGCATCGGCGTTCTTTTGAGCATCATTTACAGCTTCCATTATCTTTTTTATTTCATTTTCCGCTTATTTAATTGTTTTTTTCTACTTTCTTAATGGTTTTACTTATGTCATCATCTTGATTTGTGCCAGAATCACTTGTCATTGTAATTTTTTGTATACCTAAAGGAGAAGAGTTGGAAGATTCCGTGCCTTTACAAATTACAAACGAATTCTCTCTGCAATGTTTTTGTCTCCGTTGCCATTGTCTGTGACATAAAAAGAAAAAAAAGCAATAAAGCGAAGAAAATGGCAATTTGGTTCATTTATTTTTTCTTGGTTGGGGTATATTTAGAAAAAAGACGAAACAAATAACTATTTGTTCATTTATTTTATCAAAAAAACCAACATCTTTTTTTACATCATACAAAACATAATACTCACCAAAAAAATACTCATTGACAACAAAGAAAACCAAAAAATAAAGTTATTTACTTTATAGAAAGTGAAAAAATGAATTATTATCGTAAAAAAATCAAAAAGTTAAGCAATAAACCTCACAAAATAAAAAAATCTATTTATTCCTAAAAACTTCACAACACTTCACTGAATTGTCAATCTGAATAAAATGATACGTAATCCTATTTTGAAAGTCGATTTTATGTATACATCGTGATAATATTGAAAAATTATTTATATCCTAAAGAACGACTATCCCTTTCAAAACCAAAAACCATTTAAAGCAACATTACAGAGAATAAGTAAATATGTTATTACAAAAAAGATACTAACAGTGCAGAATAGCACACACATATGCGAGCGTAATTCACTTTAACTTTCTTCACAGTGTATTTGCCATTGAATGTTGTACAAACACTACTTCTTTGTCTTACAAAAAAGTGTATCTTTTGTCAAAGCGATGATTTTCTGTTAATCCTACTTCAATACATAAAGTTATGACCTAAGTAAAATAACTTTCATATAGTTTATCTAATGTATTTACATGGAAATACAATCTCATTACCATAATTTCAATAGAAAAGTTAGAAAAAAATAAAAAAGAAAAAAAGTAAATAGGTACACCAATAAACCTTGATACTTCATTTTAATAAAATCAATGTAAAATGTACAAGATTACAATAACAAAAGGGAAACTAATAATATTTTATTGCTTTTCGAGATTTTTATTTCTAAATATCAGAAAAAAAAACCTTTTTTGTCAAAAAAATAAACCATATGGCTTAATAAAAGCAAACTAAATAAAAAATAATTGTGCGTTTCACATAATTTGCATCCTTTCAATATTTAAACTGAAACAAAAAAAGGAATCAAATAAGAAAGAAATTTGCCCAGAAAAAAGTTATAAATCCGAAATAGTCCATAAATGACATTATCCATTTTTTGCTTTGCATTTAATTTTCATGAAAAAGGTTTTTTTTGTCGGAGGAGCTCATAAGAGAAATGAAAAACGAAAGTAAAAGATAGTGCCAACAACAATGTGTAAAAAAACACAGCAAAAATTCACTTTTATGAAATTATTAAAGATAGAAGAAATAAAAAAGGAAAAATAACAATATTTCACAAATCAAACTTTAATACCACTTTTTGCATAAAAAAGATTTCCATTCCATTTATTTCTACAATCAAATGGAATACTAATAAAGACAAAAAACTCCTCATTCTACTTCTATTTTTCACGTCATGATACAAAAAATAAATAACGTGTTTAGAAGCGACAAAATTGAATAACATCTTCTAAATTGAAACAATATTTTAATGAAATTCAATTACATGATATCAAATGATCAATGAAAGAAAAATAGAGAGAAAAACAATTAATGTAAAATGAAAATCATTATTTTTAAAGCATCCGTCAGGTTTAGCGGCTTTTTGCCATTTTTTGATTAAAATTTCCTTAACTGCTGTGGATTCCCTTTTTCGCCAATATTTCTGTCAATGCGGCGGAATTTGCGGACCTCTTCGAACTTTTCACTGCAGCTGTAGCAGAAGACATGTGTTCCGAAGCTTTTAGAACAGCTTCATGAGTTTTGCTTCCGAATACTTTCATTGACTTTCCATTATGAAAGCTTCCAAATCTTTTTGTAGTTGTGAATAAACATCAAATATGTCCACTTGAATAAATGTTTGCAGCTCATTTTCTTGTGATTGGAGAGTTTGGGTATCACTTCTATCGACATTTTGGTGGCCTGAAGCATCGTTATACGGCGTATTCACATTTGCATTATCTGTTACGGATGAAGTTGATACAATTTCCTTATTTTCTGGTATTTTAGAACTTTTGGACACATCTTTTTAACCCAAAGTTGATGCAGACTGACCGGTTGTGTTTTCCGTTGCCCCATCACTTGTCAATGATCCCAATTTGGAAACATCTCCAGTTGATGAGCATCTACTTCCAGAAGTAATAACGGTAACACAAGTTTTACCTTTTTGATGTTTAATCACTTAAATCTGACTTTTGTTTATGACCCGTATCAATGCTGGCGTTTTCTCTGCCGCGTATCACAGAGTTTCCATCTCCTCTTCTTTTTCTGAAGAATGAGATGAACCAGTTGTACCTGGTAATGCTCCAAGATTGCCGCCTTTTTCATGTGAATTACATTCTTGTAGCTTTTGTTGTTTTCATTGAGATTGCCTCCCGCTGTTTAGACTCACATCTACATTTACAGTAGAGATGACAGATTCGCTTGGAGCACGTACATCTAAGCGAGAAGAAACTTGTGGTATTTGTTACTTTGGTTGTTCTTGTACTTGTGGTGACAAAGGTGACACATTAACATTAGGATCGGTATTGCCCAATTGTTGATGTTTAAAAGAATCCGGTGATTTTACATCCGGAGCTCCTCCTTTCTGAGACTGCACACCATCACTATCTCCAGCTGTAATCTTCGTATCTTCGTTTTCTTCCAATTGTCGAATTAACGGTTTTCTTACTCCTCACATTTGACACATCTGTCGTTTGTTTCTTTGATCTTCTTTCCACTGTGTTGGAATCCGTTTCATTTTCCACTTCTTTCTTCGTCTTCTCCTCCGCATCTTGCATTGCATTTCGTGCCGTTTCTCACACACGCTTTGTATCATTCGCCGCCATAAACACCTCCACCCCCTTCATGTTGTGTGGTATTTGCCCATTGCTTCGCTTTATGGGCGGCATCCGATGCCTTTTCGGATTAGCTTTTCATTTTGTTCGTCTCGTGTGGTATTGAAAGTGTGGTCTACGTGCTGCACGGCTTTTGCTGCCGTCTGTTTGGACCTCTTCTTTGCTGTTTGAAGGGGCGAAGGGCTATAATCTTTATTCTCCGTTTGTTCGGATAATGTGATTCCCCTTTTGGTGGTGTGTATTGTGGTGATGCGTTGATAGGATTGTGTTTGTGCCTTTTGGGATTGTGAAAGCGGAGCAAACACACACACTTAGGCACGACATCATCAATTAAACACCAACACACTAAAGTAATGCCCCGAACACGTCTCACTGCACTCTTTGTGATGAAAGTAGTAGTTTGTGGATTCTAAGAAATAAAAAGAAGAGTAGAAGATATGACAAACGTATAGTGTGTAAAAAATACGTTTCTTAGATTGCAAGAAAACATCAAGAAACGTACAGAAATGCATACGCTTTCTTCTTGATGAAGTTGATATCGTTACTTTCACACGTCAATGTATTATAATTTCCTCAATGTAACACTATTTCAATGTATGTATACAAATATTAGTTTGACTATTATTGGAAGAAAACAAAATGAGCTAGTAGTTACCAACGTATCAATAAATTATAACTCAGATGGTTATACGAAAGAACAAAACAGAAGCAGGCTTACATACATGTCAGATTGCTTTTCAAAATGAAGATGTATCCTTTTCAGTGAGATGATTCACATGCGTGGCAATGAAAAAAAAATTACTTTTCTACTTTAATGAAAACTCTTTTAAATACATATATTTTATTGCAGGCGAATACGCATTACAGAATGGGCATAATTTACTATGACATAGAATTAAATCAATGAAAGAATAAAAAGCGTGGACACGAGAAATAGCACAGATATCGTCACGTGTGGGTTCCAGCAAAGCATTACACTATCAAGAGCGGACATTTCCATTTCATATATTTTTCAAACACATGGATTAAAAGAAAAAAATGATTGCAGTTTCAAAGTTATGAATTTAAGGAATGAGTGAAATACAAAAGGACAAAACTTAACATTTCACTAAATCCCCTCCAAAGAGATACTTTCTTTTTATTCCAAGATGGAAGAAAAATAGAACAAATGATACAATCGATAATCAATAAAGCGCTCATTCCAGCATCAAGATATTGATGGAAAGTCTAATACTAACTTCATCATTTGTGCCTCTTACTTTCATAACCTTTTTTTACAATAACAAAACCATGCATAATGCACTTTGTGTGCATAAAACTGTTTCATTGATTTCCTTTTCATTACTGTCGAGGTACCAGTACTATATGTTTTGTAAATACTCATATGTTTATAATCATTCATTGAAATTATGTGAGCATCTTTACGCATTTTATATTCCACAAAAAGTAATTTAAAAACACATCAACATATAGAAGTGTTATCCGCATATACGAACACTGCCAAAAGACAAAAGACAAAACAAAATTAAATGTTACTTCTTTCTCGTTGACAAAGAGACGTCTCGAAATAACAAATCCCTGCTAAAACAGCTTTTCTCTGTACGAAAGTAAATGAAAACATTTATACACAATCCATGGTTGATATGCGTTGTACAAAAAATGCCGTTTTATGGAAAGGAAAATGTACTTTTCCTATGAATATCATTTTCACATTTCCGGCTAAAAATATCCAATCCCATAGTTTGCGAACAAGATAGTGCTCATGATAACAAATAAAGAAAAACTAATTCTACGGAAAATACATCTTTGCACAAAAAGAAAAAACAGTAACACAAGAATCTAAGAACAATTAATTTTATCTAAACTAAAACAAAATGATATTTTTGCTTTCTTTATTTAGAAAAGAAATAGATACATAGAACAAAAGAAAATATTTTTTTACTTTGTGCATGCCCAAAAGTAAATGAAGTAGTTGACGAAAACATCTTATAGCAATAGAAGACTCCATTTTTTAATCTATTTCTGTAAACATGAATTTCAAAAATAATTCAAAAAATCATAATCTCATTGAAACAAAATTCATTTTTCTGTAGTTACAATCGCAGAGTAAAATGTTTTTTTTTTCACTTTTTTATTAATTCCCTTTTTCCGCAAATTGTATTTCAAAAAAAAATTTAACGAAATTTTCCATGTATTTTTTTCCCAAGAAAAAAGGAAACAAATTTTTTTGATATTTTTTTTTGTTTTTGTAATTTTTTTCTTTTCCTTTCTTTAAAATGAATGCAAAAAAAAGATTATTACCGCAAGAGTAGAAATTATCCACACAGATGTAAAATGTGTGGCTGTGCTGTCGAAAGTGCTTGGAACAGAAGATGTTTTTGCGTGTTCCTTCATTTTTTCTGTTATGTTTTGATTTGTTGTTTTGCCAGAAAGGCTTTTTGTTTTGTTCAGTGCAACTGTTTGAATGTCAGGTTTTACCGTTATTTCTTTATTTTCTGGTTGATGCTTCGTTTTGTCTTCCATTTTCTTATGGAGTTTATCTTTTGTGGGATTATGTGAAGGTGTGATTTTTGTCACTTCTGTCCCATTTTCTTTTGGCTTGGCATTTTGTGAAGTCACACCTTGTAATTTTTTATCCATCGTTTTGTTACTTTGCGTTTTGGGTAATGACGGCAACACTTTGGTCTCCCCTTTAGGATCTGAAGGATTTGTGTGTGGTTTGTCTTTTTCACATCAATTCTCGCTTTGCGAAGATCTTCATTTAACTTCTGAATCTCCTTTTCTGCATTTTTGGCAGAGAACTGAACTTCCTTAACGAAACCTTCCATTTCAGGAAGCTGTTCTTTTTTCGCTGATTTTATAGAATTCAATGCGTTCTCCACAGACTTTTTATTTTCCTCCAAGCTCTGTACACCCTTTTTGGCCATTTCATTTTGTTTCACTGCCGTTGCAAGAGCGGATTCTTCGTTCTTTAATTGGAAAAGTAATTCTTCTTTGGCATCCTTTTCAGCGACGTTCACTTTGATCTTCAACGCAGCAACAACATCTTCTTTTTCCTTTATGATTCGAGTAAGTTGTTGTACAATATCTGTTGCACTTTGGAGAAACAAATCTGTTTGGTGGAGATGCACAGTTGCTGTAGCCTCATGCTTTGCTTTTGTGGCTTCATTGACATCGTCTTGTATAGAGCTCAAGTTTGACTCTATGTTATCAGTGTTTACTTCTGCGGTTGCCAAAAATTCAACCAAATCGTTTGACAACGTAATAGCATCAGTAACATTTGCTTTATTGTCAATATCTGCCAAAGCAACCGTCCCCTTCGCTTCCGCTTCTTGGATTGTCACTAACAAAGAGCCAATAGTAGCAATACCGCGTTCAACACTTTGCCTCTTCTCTTTTACGGAGTCCATTACATGAGTAAGTGCATTCTTTGCTCCAGCAGGAGCCTTGTTAAAGATTTCCTCCATTTCTTTAAGAAGAGATACAATTTTGTTTTTCTGTTTATTTGCAGCAATCTGATAATTTTTGGCCTTTTCAAGTTCTTTTGTTGTATTGTGAGAACTTACAATCGCACTCGATTGTAGCGAAGCAATTATAATATTTTCATAAAGTTCTTCTATTTTATTGTACGCTATTTGAGCTTCTTGAAGAAGAGTTTGTACTTTTCCTTTATCTGTCTCATATGTTGTCCCATCCTTTTCTGCATCTTGTATTCCTGCTTTCATTTTTTCTTTTTCATTCGAATCATTTTTTTCTGCTTCATCCAATTTTTTTTCAACTTCGGTGATCATTTTCAACACTTTCTTAGCACTTGCAAGAGCTTCGTGTACTCTCTTTTTTGCCACTTGTGCCTCTTCGGATGCGTTATTGGCAATTTGTGTGACTTTTTCGAGATACGGTTTTGTGTCAATAATGTCATTTCCATCTCTTAGCGTGTCTTCCTTTTCCTTCATAATATATTTGAGATTCTGTGTGTCAAGAGAGTCTACATCACTTTTCAAAGTTTCTACGTCAGCTAGTAGATCTTCAATTTCATCCTTGTTATCACTCCTCTTGTTTTTTGCGTTATCCAATTCATCTTTATTTGACAAAGAGCTTTCCTCTTCTGTATTCTCTTCTTTTGGTAGTTCTTCATATTCGAGTGTTTTTCCATGAAAGGAAATACCCTTTGCGCGTGTCTTTTCACCATTTGGGTTACATTTGGAAACGGAACAGGAAGCACATGGGGAATGTGTTTTTGTTGAACTTGTTGTAATTACGGAAAAGCACAGGAAAAGTGCAAACAAAAAAATGAGTAAACTCCTGAAAGACATAGTTGGTGTGAATCAGCTTTTTGTGTGGCTTTGAAAACCTTATTCTAAAAAACAGAAAAAAAAAATTTAAAAAAATTTTAAATTTCTTTTGCGCATGTAAAACTTATTAAAAAAGTTATAAATACTAGGAAAATGAAGAAATGCAATGCATGATTCAGTTTTTATTGTTGTGTTGCTACACAGAGGGTTACATTTCATCAAAATGGATTACAAGGCATATGTCAAACCAAGAAAAACCTT
This sequence comes from Trypanosoma mega, assembly GCA_030849715.1. Classification (NCBI taxonomy): domain Eukaryota; phylum Euglenozoa; class Kinetoplastea; order Trypanosomatida; family Trypanosomatidae; genus Trypanosoma; species Trypanosoma mega. The sequence continues at coordinate 26,227 of JASANV010001427.1, read as the reverse complement.
ACATTTTAGGGGAAAACAAACTCATTTTTTTTTGAAGTAAATTTTTACAGTCTAATTGAAATCATAGTTTCGGTAATTTCATTTCCCCTTTATTTTTTTCCATTTTTGTTTCCTTTTTTTTCTCATTTGGCATCTTACCATCATCGAAAAACGAAATCGTCACTATCTTTTCTCTCATCGTCGATGATGCTTGCAATTATTCTTTTTTGCTTATTCTACTTGCTCTTCAATTGTTTTTTTTTGTTGCGTTACGTTTATTTTTTTTCTCTTATTTGCTTTTTTGTTTGTATTCCCACACTGTCTTTATATTTTTTCTTTTGTTAATCTCTCTTGTGTTTCTCTATGCTGTCTGATACAGCTTTGGAGTTATCAATAAACTTTTTTATAACTATTTAATGTGCAATTACCTCATTCTTGTAATTATCTACTCGTTTTTGTTTAGTGCTTTCTATATTTTTACAATTTTCCGACTGCCTTCTGTAAACATTTGCAGAAAAAATAATTTATTCAATCATCCTTACTGTCATTTTTGTCTCATTTATTGTTGTTGAAGTAATTTGGTTAAAATGATAACGCTTCAATAAATGTTTTTCCTTTGGCATCAACTTTCATCTTTGTTATTATTATTTACTTAATGTATTGTATATTTTGTATTGTGTCATTTTTCATTGTATTGACTGAAACACACCGGCAAGTAATTACAGAAACGTCTTCTTCGAAAAAAAATGTGATTTTCATTGTTTAATTGGCAAAAACAAATGTGTCTTTTAATGAAAAAAAAAACGAAATAGTGAAACAGAATTAAATTTATTCTAAAACATTAATATAAAATTCATTTTAAGAAGATTTTTTCATTGAAAAAAAATAATTACAACAACTTCGCGTATGTTTTTGATAAAAATCATCTATTGTTTTAATAGTCTACAAAATGAAAATTCTTTAGAAAAAAAACAAACACATTTTTGCACTGAATTCATCGTATTCTATGAAAAAGACAATTTTACTACATGCTTCTTACATAAAAAAAAAAGTAAAACCTCTAAAAATAGTTAACTTCATAAAATATTTTGTCATTACATTTTTTCTGGATTATGAAATTCTCTTCACTTTTCGCTTTATCTGGTTTTTCTTATAAATTTCAAATATTGACAAAATAAAGCATGAATAAAATTTTAAACCATCCCTTTTACTAAATAAAAATAGTTAAGCAACGAAATGAAACTGAATTCAAATTAAAGTAACAAGTTATCCTTTCCTAAACAAATTACTTTCCGTAATGAATGATTTCTTGTGCCAATAATCAAACAGTCATATGTTATATACATTCACAGTGCATACAAAAAGAATATGTTGTAATCGTTTAAATGCTAATTTCTTACATTACATGTGTAATTCCTTTTTGACTGTAATATAATAGACATTAAATACAGAAAATATCACTTCTGTTTACTGAAGATTTAATAAGGCATTGCACGGTCTCTTCACATAAATCTACATGGTTTTTAATTTGTGTAATCTACTCCATCTAATGTGTCTTTTCTTTTTCTCTACTTTTAACCTTAGAAGAAGAAACAAAGTAAAACAAATAAGAGGAAAAAATATGTCAAACATGAACGTGACATTCACTGCACACAAATAATTCAATTGAAAGTACAACGGAAGAAATAACATATCATAATAGAAACTATTTTAAACATTTTATTAACAGAAAGAAAAAAAAGCAATTATTATTCAAGCCGAAGCAATTCATTTGTTTTTTGTAGTTCCGCATAATAAAGAGCACGCAACGCATCTTTCGTGTATTGCAATGACTTCATTGGACATTTCACTTCAAAAAAGTGTATTTATTCAGAAATATTGACAAAAATTCAGTATCAAAATAAACTGTAAATTTTGCGATTTTACAATTCTACGAATTGTGTCTCACACATTAGCCCACAAAGATGTATTGAAATAAAGAAAGATAAAAGATATATATTTTTGATCACAAAAAATTAGCTTCACTATCTTTTCACTTTTTTGGTATCCAAAAAACAGAAAAAAAGTGTAACACGTAAAAAGTAATGAAAAAAAAAGTATTTTATAGTACTTATAAAAAAGATGTATATATAGATGGATAGAGATAGAGAGCAAAAAAAGATATTTCTGGTTTAAATTTTTCCATTTTTATCAGAATGCATCAACTTTTATCCTTTGGCTGTGTTGATTTTTATTTTATTTCAAGAAGAAAACACAAATTTTTTCCAAAAAAGTTATGATTGCATTTTTCTTCTCCATTTAATATTCTGTTGCAATGAAAAGAGTAAATGCGAGCATCAAAAATGAAAAAACGTATTCCTTCACAAAGCTTTTATTCACATTGAGTTCATCAAGAAGAGATTGCCCTGACATTTTCTCCTCTTCTTTGGAACCAGAATGGTTTTGAGAATTGTTTGAAATTTTATCGGACAATACCTCAGTTTTGTTTCCATTTGTGGCACTTGGGCTTTTTGAAGCGTTTTTCTCGTTTTTGTTCTCTGAGGATTCTTCTGTTCTGTTTAATGGCGTTTCATGTGTGGAAACAGAATCATCTGTGCTTTGTGTGTTTGAGCTTTTTTCCCTTTCTTTCCATTTTATCTTCACTTTCACTCTCCTTTCCACTTGCACCAGAAGTTATCTTCTCTGTCCCATTTGTTGGTGCACTCAAAGTGTTGTCTTTCTGCACGGATAAATCACTTTGCGAACCGTTTGGTGTCTTTGCATCTACACTTCCATCATTAGATGATGCAGTAGATGGAGTTAATTGTGTCTCTGAATCTTTCTTTGGAGTGTGCACATTTTCCTTCTCAGATGGTTCTCCCTTTGCGGTTATCTTTACGGAGCATATTTCATCGAACTTTGGACACTTCACCGATGTGGACGTACCAATCAATGGAATGTTCTCTCCTTCATTGCAATCTTTCCATTCTGTACTGTCTTTTTGCTGCACTTTCACTTTGCTTTCTTTCTCACACTTTACACGCACACACACGCACCGGATGCCGTTATCTCTTTATGAGTTAAATCACCAACGAAAACGGCGTTACTCGAATTGGGTTATTGAGACGTTCCAATAATTTTGTTTATCTTTTCTTTTGCGGCGTTTATGATGTTTTGTGTGTCCATAATCTTTACGGGATTCAAATTGATTGCAATGCCAACAATACGACCATTTGATGGCGTAATGCACTTTACAAACGTGAAGTACACAACATAAGCAAAAAAAAAAATTTCACATAATTTCGTTTGATTAACAAGAAATCACTAAAAAATTTACTCAAAGTATAAATGAAGAACATTTAAAAATGTAGAACAAAAAGAAACAAATGTATCAAAAATTTTCAATCCATCATAAGATAGAAGTACATAGAACATGCTGACTAATTAATGTGAAGAAAAAATTGTTTTGAAAGTAAAAAAAAAAAAGAAACGCATAAAAAAGAAATATGACGAAGCTAATGCAAGAAATGAAGTAAAAAGGATAAAATCATCCAAATTAAAACATATGCATTGACATTTTCGTTTATTTTCAAACAAAAAAAAACTACTGATACTAAATAAGGAGTTCATTTTTTCTTTTTTCAATGAAAAGAAATCGTGCACTACATTTGCACAGTAGTAATTACTAAAACTTCAAAAATGGAAAATTCACTTTCATCAAAAAAAAAATGTATTATGAAATAAAGCGTTCAAAAAACTTCTCGGTGACAATCACCTTTTTTTTCACTATTGCTTTTTTGTTTTGAGAAATGACGAAATTGCTTTAAAGAAAAACAATTTCGAGTTGTTGTTTTTTCTGAAATACACTTTAACAATTCCTTCTTTTTCATACTTTTGATGCATCATGGAAGCAAGTATGTTATTTTTCTTTTCTATTCTTGAACAAACTAAAAAAGAATTCTTTTTTCCATGCATACAAAAAGAGCCAATAAAGTAAATATTAAATATGCAAAAAAAATTGATTACAAACTTATGTTTTCTTTTCTGATTTCTTTCCCTTCAAGTAAATATGAGTAAATCAAAAGAAAATTAACACTTTTTCATTGCTAATATTTGCTGCAAAACATAAATTACAGAAATACCATTGTTACTTTATGTAAAATCCCAAGGGAAAACATAACAAGAGAAATAAATGACAATGAATTTGTTCCATTATGAAATGCTTTATCAGCAACTTTTTTTGTTAAATTTGAATCATGCACTTTATTCTCAGCACTATTTGAGATGGTTCCATTAGTAGTCCCATTTCTCTTGCATTTTCCAATACCCATGTCTTCTCTTGAGTTTTTCTTCATTGGAATTGTTTCCTGTGGTATCTTTGCACCGTCTTTATTGACTATTTTCCCGTTCGTTTCATTTGCGTTTGTTTTGCATGTGATTTCTGTTACCTTTTGTTTTGCAATTTGTGCATTTTTTAGCGCAATCTTTGCCGCATTCGCAGCAGATAATACCAAAGTGTGTTGTTCCTCGGCGTTCGCACTTGCACGTATCGCTTGATCAAAGTATTTCTTTGCCTCTTTTTCTGCTTGCTGTGCGTGTTGAGCATTAAACGCCATATTTGCATTTGTATTCTCTTTTGATATATTTTTCAATGCGCTCTGCACCACTTTTTCGTCAACGCTCGCTTCTTCAAGTGCATTTATTATGAAATATAATTGACATTCCGATTCTTGCATTTCGGTTTCAATTTCATGGATATGACAAGGTGTTTGCATCGCATTGATGCGAACGACCTCTTTTTCGATCCCTCTAAGCGTCACATTAATGCTTTTAACTACCTGCTCAATTTTTTGTAATGACATTTGCACACTTTCATTCATTTTCTGTATCTTCACAGAAGTCTCTTCCTTTGCCACTGCAGTTTCATACACCGCTTGTAGAGCATCTGCATTCCCATCAACAGTGCGAATCTTACGTGGAATTATAAACGTCGCATATCGCGCATTTTCTGATGATTTTAAAACATCTTCAATTATTTTGCGCGTTGCATTGATAATTTGTTCCGCACTTACCGCAGCTGCCTTTGCTAAACTTGCTTTTGATTTAGAATCGCTATTCTTTTTTGTCTTTTCTGTTTCTGCAGCTTTTTCCGCATATTCACAATCTTTTTTGGCCTCTGTCATTGCGGCAGTTGCTTCTCCTAATTTTTCTTCAGATTTCGTAAATTGTTCATCCGTTTGTGTTTTGTTAGTTGTTGCCAACTTTAGATTGGACGTGAACTCTGCAGCCTTGTCCTCCGCCATTTTTAAAGCATCTTCGGAACTTCGAATGAATTTTTGAACACTTAACGGAAGTCTCTTTCCATTCAGCGTATTTTTAGCTGCTTCCCATTTGTTTTTCGCATCTTGGACAAATTGAGTCACACTTTTCTCTCTTTCTTTTGCCTTTATGCACTCAGTGTCTGCATTCTCTTTTGCTTCTTTTACCTTGGAAAGCAAATCCTTTACTCTTTTGGTATCTGCATCCGCCAAAACAATTGCGTCTTGTGTTTCTTTGTCACAGTTCGCAAGAGGAAGTTCCTCAAATACAATGGCCAGATGACTTAAAGTAGTTTTACTATTGTACCCTTCTCGCACATCAATGATTGCTTGTGCCGTAGAGCCAATGCATGCAAAAATAGAAAAAAACAATAAATCATGGAATGGTTTCATGGTTTCACGTAACAATAGAAAAGTCTTCTCTAAGTACGAAAAGAAAAGTAAATGAACAAAAACGAAAGTATTTAATATGATATTTATTTGCCATGAAAACGAATTTTCAACATTTTTTCTTACAAAAATGCAAGTATAAATGATGAAGCATTTCAGTGAAATCACTATATATTTATACTATTAGAAAAAAAAAGGATAGCTGATACACGAACATGTACATCTAAAACTGATCCTTTATAATATCAATAAACGTATAAAAAGAAGAACAAACTTGTCTACATAGAAACTTGTGAGACCCATCTGCATTAATGGTGCACTTTTCTTCGAAGCTATTTTTATTTGATCCACTTCAACCATATCCCAGAAGAAAAAATTTGTTTTTCGTCGCATTAATATTTTCAAAAGCTATCCATACCGTGTTGTTGCCATGATTAAACATACTGTGTTTCAAGTTACCCACGGTATTGAAGATATCGTCTTTTTCATCACCCTTCCACTTTCAGAATTATCCCATTATTTATTTTAACCGCACTCCTTAATAAAAGTAATTATTGGGGTATATATGTTGTCTTTACTTTCATTTATGTAGACATGCTTACTGTAACTGTGGAAGCATCTCCATCAGAGGATGTAAATGTACAAGTTATGGATTTTGTCATAGCGAATAATTCTGATTTTACATTTGTTAGAACTCACATGGGGGTGGCTGTCCATAACGCGAGTTTTGATGCACATTTTTCAGTCCAAGCAGCTGTTTTAGAGAGCGTTTTGTGAAAGTGTTTGCGATGATGTGTGCGTCATAATCTTTGAATACAGTTCTTCCTACACACAACTCATTTAAAAATAGGCATGAAAGAGCATTTTCATTGTATGGATGTTCACATGTGTTTTACTACAACAAATTCCCACTGGTCATCTTCTTCCTATTGCCTATTTTTTTTTAAAATAACCTGATCATATTGAATTTGTGAAACTTAAAATCTTTACCTTCTGTTTTCTCGTTTTTATCCTTTGTTTGACAGAAGAACTTCCCTCCTCTGGGGTATGAAAGCACGTTTGGAGCGCCGTTAATTTCCTTCATAATGCAACTTTGATTTTCAGCACGCAAAACCAAAAAAAATAATCTGGACCCATCTAAATAACAATAATAATAAAAAGACCGTACCCTCGCCTGCATAATGTAGCTTGGATAAATACGTGCTTTGCACATCGCAACACCTCCAGCGACTTGTGCTGACTTCACATATAGAATAATACTATGCGTCATTCATTTCATTTCGCTTAAAATCTTTAGTTTCCCTTAAATTCCCGCAGGTTTTTGTATGTCTGAGGTCCAAGAGATTTAATTTTTTAAAAGCTTGACAAAATATCTGTAGTGAGAAAATATCTATTCCTTTTGAAATAAAATATTCTCTTTTTTTAAGGTACACAAAAGCAGTATTGCCGCCTATTCTAGATAAACACAAACAACCTCCCTTGAAATCTTTAATTGAGCGATGTTCCTTGCACTGTGCGCAGGCAGTGAACAACTGTTTCAAAACAACACAAATATGCTCGTGAAAGGTATTCAAAATACGCGGACTCCCCATTAATAATACCGAATAATCATACCCGTTCGTATGCCTTCATACGAAAAGTAGCTTAGAAGTATGGCTCAACAACATGACGAAAGAAATTAGCATATACCTTCCTTATTCTAACGGTCAAAAAGAAGATAAAGAAAGAAAAGGTCATTCATATATACAAGAAAAAGGTTTAAGTACTATTGCATGATAAAAAAAACAGGTTAAAAAGTATGTAAATGAATTTCAGGCTAAATATGCAAAATCCAAATACTACCAAAAAATACGTGCTGAAAGCGCATTTGAGCCGCCTTCCGCGCGAGAAGCAGGGGGCTGGTCGACCGTGTTCAAAAACTGACACTTTAATAAAGCTGCCATAGAAAATGATAGAAAAGCAAAACAAATAGTTTGTTCGTATATATATATATATATATCCAAATCTAATTTTTTAAAGTCCAAAAGAAACAATAACTTTCATAAGCATAAAAAAAACAGTTAAAACAAATTACTAAATCAAGTAAATCGCAACCGCACATCAACATAATTTATTTTTTAAAGCAAGAAAAAGAAAAATAATGTCAACACAAAAAACTTACAATATTCAAACAAAAGCAACAAAAATACTTCTCTCCTCAAAGCAACCCAAGAATGCTGCACTCTCCACAATGTTAACACAGACACCCGAATACCTAAGAAAATCAAAAAACCAACCCAAAACGGACCCATCCCTATTACAAATCCCTGTCCGCTCTTTACAGCATATCGAACCCCTGCCAATGTCGCCATGAGGGCTCCTCACATCCCTGAGAATCCCCTTCCAGATACCACACGAAACGCCACTATCCGCACAGCAAGGGCTACCTGGTGTTGACGCGCCGCGGTGTATACTCACGTCATCCAAGAACGCACAATCGCCGCGGTTGCAATTAAACAGATAATAAAGCTCCTCCAGACACTTCCACACATCACCAGCACTTCCGAATCTGCTTGCAGCATCCGATGCCGCATCATTCCCGAGGTTGCGGTTGAACGAGTTATGCACGTCGTCAAGGCCCTTCCACGCGTTGTCAGTGTCACCACGAGGAGTCCCGACGTCGCTGAAAATCTCGTTCTGCATGCTGCGCGGCATGCCACCTGACGCACCGCCAGGGCCACTTGGCGCTGCAGCGCTGCCACGTCTGCATGCAGCATCCGATGCCGCATCATTGCCAAGGTTGCGGTTGAACGAGCGGTGCATGTCGTGATTTTCGTGGCTATCGTTACTGTGAAGTGATGTTTTGTGTCGTCTTTGTTTGTGGCTATTTTGTTTTGTGCCTTGCGCTTTAGAGGATTCGTTTGGATCTTTCTGTTCTGTTGGTGGTGAGTCAGTGTATGCAAAGGTTGGTGTTTTGCATTCCATAGTCGTGATTGTGGTATCGGAGATGCTTGATGTATTTGATGAACTCAAAGTAGAACAAGAAGAGGGAGTTGATGTTTGTTTTGGTGTGGTAGATGTTAGGTATCTCTTCTGTGTTTGGTGCTTTGTTGCCCTTGTATCGCTACTCCCTTCAAGTGAACAGTTGACGGAAAGTTCAATTTTACCTTTTCGTGATCGTAGGAGTCCTAAAGTAGCATTTAATGGTCCGTTTTTTTGTGTTCCGTGTGTATTTCTGAACTGCATAGAATCGAAAAAATACGACGCTTTTAGATTTTCGCAGTTTTCAAACAATACATCGTCAATTTGTTTCAAAAAAGAGAAGGCATCGGGGTCGCAATCCTGTATATAGACGTCGTGTAAATGGAGCTTCTTTAGACTTTTAAGGTGCCTAATAAATTGTATGTTTTTAATAGAGCATTGACCTTGGATGACGATTTGCTTTATCTTTTTTAAGTGTGTGAAATGCGCAAAATCACATGTTCCTGTGCAGTTCTTGATGTGAAAGCTCTCCAATTTTTTTGAATTTGAAAGAAAAGCAAGACTAGTTTGAGAGAGTTCAGGGTCATTAAGAACTATTTTCTTTTTTTTTTGATAGTCTTGATGTAACGCAAAAGAGCTGTGTTCCATTCCTACCTTGTGGTAATTTTTTTAAAAATAACTATAGTGTTGAAGTGTTTTTCTTAGCACGAACAATCTTTTTACTTTGCAGCAGTAAAAAGGAAGAAAGTAAAAGAAAAAGTTGCAACTCTAATACATAAAAATGCAATCCACTTTATTCCTCGTACAGTACTCTTCTTTACTCGCCATGCTTTGCGAGTAAATGATTAACATAGATAAAACTGCATCTTTAAAGAGAAAAAACAAATGAACACTTGAGGATCTATGGATCCACAAATTAATAGTAACGTTATGAAGAAATCATTATTACTTTTGACGCCACAGTCCCCAGAAGGCAGAATTAGTCGTTTAACAACGTCGCGCACCAATTAAAGCGCCATCGTGGTAACTAAAAACTGAAAGAAATGGGGCCGCTTAAATCATTTTTTTTTTTTGACCAAGGGTAACCCCAACTTTTCGTCTTTGCAATCGTTTATCCCTTTCCTTTTCTATTCATTCCCTTACTTCCACGTAACTGAAGGTGCGGATGCAACTGTCAGAATTAGGCTAACGGGGTCGAAAAGAGCTTCGCAACCTTACTGTTCTCTTCTTTCTGATCGATTCAATTGGTTTCAATAGCCTTAAATTTTTATTTGTTTTACATATTTGGTGCGCAGAAAACCTTTTGATATATATATATATATATATATATCAAAAGACTTTAGATCCCGATCCATTACATAAAGTTTTTTTTTTTGTGCTCTCACTAAAAAAGCAAAGCATCACAAATGCATTATTGACATCATTTGTTTATGTATTCCTAGTTAGCGTTGTCATTCCTTATTACTTCAACAATTTCGCTCTAACTGAGAGTGGTTCGAAAAGAAAATTTATCTCACCAACGTTCTTGGGAACCTAAACAATTTTGTTCCTTTTCAAATGAGCGATGCTGACACACTGAAAATACCATTAAGACTTTTCAATTTAACATCAAGATATAATCACTTGAATGAGTTAAACAACTGATCCACGGTATGGCAATCTAGACTGCTGAACCAGATACCCCCCTTTTGGCAATGCAGACAGACACCACCGTCTGCGCACACAAGTTTCAAGTGAAGTAATATGGCTGCAAAATGGAGCATCGAATACCACAACTTTTTGCTGACTATTTCGTAGGCAATGACGATTGAATGGCACGTAAAAAAAAAAAAGCATAATAGACTTATATAAGGATACACACATTTTATTCAAAAAGAAGACAGGCGAGAATACGGTGGACAAAGAAAAAATAGGGATTCCAATGGTGCTAACTTAAAAAAAAAAAAAAAATTGAAGAAGAAAGACATGTAAACAGAACAAAAGATATTATGTTGCATTTTCTCATGTAAATAAATTTTGAGATTCCAGAAAATTTTTATCCATTTTTAGGTTATACAAAATATTCTTTAAAACTACCAAGGGTTCACAAATTAATAACAAAATAGCTAAAGAAAACAACCTTTGCTAGACAACGCTAACCATTAAAAAAGAAAAAAAAGGATATCTGTTGTGTTTTGAAAAAAAAAAAAAACAGAAAAACAAAGCGGCAAATTATAAAACAAAAAAACAAGACATTTTTGTTGAAGGCAGTCCCAAATTTCAAAGAAATAACCCATAATCTAAGAGTTCATAATTAAATGCTAGGAAAGGGGGAAAAGATAAGGTGATCTCACGCTCGCCACGCGAAGCGGTCGAGGTTGCCTCGCGGGAAAGAAAAAAACAAAATCGCTTTTAAACTAACAAATTTGTTGCTTTATTGCAAGGTAAACAATGTGCATAACATAAAAAGGGGGAAAAAAGAGAGAAAAGAAAAGAATATTATATAAAACCAAACCCGGCAATTTCAGAATACGCATGGCCAGTATTGTATCGGCTGACTATGCTTTTCGCAAGCTCTAATAAAGCCATCCCACAGCCTCACCATGAGCCGAGCGGCGGTGGATCGGACGAGTCGTTGAAAAAGAAAAAAGAGAGAGACCCATAGAGTTTATCACAAACAGCAACCAGAACAAGAAAAAAAAAAAAGTTCACATTGTTTCCCCAGAAGTGCAAAAAGCCTCGCTGTCAAAAAAAAAAAAAGTTGTAAATCCATTGATTGCGAGAGTGCAAATGGGTGATGCTCAGAACTTCTTTTTTTTACGTGAAATCAAGAAAACAGAATGGAAACTAGCAAACTCACCTCAGGCACAAACATTCAAAAACGCCTTCGAGAACGCCGCGCAAAGCGGCGGAGCAAAAAAAAAAAAAAAGCGCACTAGGCGGCCCTTCCGCGCGCAAATGCCCCAATTGATTTGGCAACCGCGTGTTGGTAAGATAAATCACAAAGACAGAGACGGCAAGTTTTTCTTGCTGTGATTTGCAGCCACACCGAGAAACGAGGTTTGACGCAAGGTTTGCCAGTTGCCTGGGAAAATGTCCAAAAAGTAGAAATGTAATTGGAAACAATAGATCTCAGAGAAGGTAGGTAATATGCCGCATCGGAAGTTTTTTTTTTCTTAGTTTTGTTGAGCTGAAGAAGAAGAAAATAAAAGAAGAGGGTGGTGAGTAATTATGACCACTGGGCAAAGCAAGCGCGATGTGTTGATCTGAGGGAGATATCATCATTTGTTTCTCTTCTTCTTTTTCTTTTTTCTGTGTTCTTCCAACACGTTTTCAAAGAAGTAGAGCTTCATTTATATATTTTTTTCCTTACAGGTCTTCTCAGGGATGAAAGAAGATGTGAGAAGAAGATTGCAGAGGTTTTATGAATTCTACAACCCTTCTTGTTTATCCTCGGTAGACACCATTCTCTCCACTTACTCTGGGAGAGAAGAAGATATCTTCCGAGTTTTGGTGGATAAATATGGCCCAGAGCCTTCTTCAGAGTTATCCACGTCACGACAAATCAAAGGTATGAGTGACTGGGCTTCACGGTTTTATAACTTTTATGCATATTACTGTCCAGATAAGCTAAAGGATCTTCCACAGAAAATAGAAAAACACGCCGGTAGGGAGGCTGAATGGATGTCACTGCTAGTTATGAAATATGGTGAAGAGCCTCCTGGACTAGACAAGGAAGGTGAAAAAATGGATGCAAGGGACGTTGGAAAGCACTTTGTAATGACAATTGCTGATACAACTTCGCAGGAATTATCCACATGTAGCATGAAGAAATTTAAAAACGACGATCACTACGATGAAGACGGAAATGCCAAAAATGCTAGAGAACTTCCTGGAAATGATGTTGACCATGTGCTGAAGCGACTAAGTGAGGCTTTGGATGTAAAAACTGCAGAAGCTCTAAAACTTAAGTGTGAAAAGGAACATCTCGCAAAATGTCTCTCCACCTCAGAAGAAATGGTAATTAAGTTGCAAGAGAAACAAAAAGATTTGAGAAGGCAGATGGCACTTTCAGAGGAACTCTTGAAGGAGAAACTAAGACTCCTGGATAAGTTCGAAAGCCGTGAAAGTTGTGAGCGTGCACAGGAAAGTACCTTGCATGAGGAACTTTTGGCGTCCAGGAGAGACTGTTCAATGGCGACTACATCTCTTGCCAGACAAGAGCGGCGCAATCGAATCCTTGAAGCGGAGAAAGAGCAACTTCTGAGCGAGGTAAAGGAGGCGGAAAGGCGAGCGATGGATGCAAACGACTTGCTTTCGGCTGAGTGTAGAAAAAATATGCTTTTACTGGAGGAGTTAGGTCGTCTTAAGCTGCATGTCGAACGTCCTGGTAATGAGGCCGCTTTTGCCTCTCTCATTCACGATATAGAAAAACGTCTTGCAGAACACTACGAATCTGAGAAGAATTACTATCGAAAGGAAATGGCTGACTATTACAAATATGCAGAAGACCAGCTTCGTCGCCGTGACAAGCTCATTGCTGATTTAAGTACTAGCTTTGGTTTACCATCTACTTAGACAACAACAATAAAAAAATTGGATATGTATATGTATGTATATACATTCAACGGGCTGTAGAGTTCGTTATTCTTCGTTGTCACAATGTTACAGGTATTTTATAGGGTAGTACCCTTTACATATGTTTCTCATGTCTATCTTATCATTACATTTTACTTTTCCTTTTCTGCATTTTATAAAGGAATATACATATATATATATATATATATATAGAAAAAGAGAGAAAAAAAATAGATTTTTCCCCTATTTTTTTTTTTGGATAATCTATTTTTACATCCACATGTCAACTCTTCGACAGAGGAAGTCCATCATTGATGTAGAGGAGACCCCTCAAAAGCCTTTCTTTCGCAATGTATCGGCCATTGATATGTTTCCAAAGCCGAAGGAGGATTTTAGACGAACTCAAACCTCGTATGGAGCATTAATAAGTGTGGTGACTGTTGCGCTGATCGGCCTTTTAGTTTTATGGGAAGTTGGTGCTTACATTATTGGACGTGACGCTTACAGGACTGAACTTAGTGTCGATGATAGTGTCTCAAAGGATATAGTTATTAATCTCGATATTACGTTTCCCAATGTCCAGTGTCATGAAATATCACTGAGCGTTCTGGATGTAACGGGAACTTTTAAATTAAACGTGACGAGAAATATTCTAAAAACTCCAATGACAGCCAGTGGCGAAAGGGCTTTTTTTGGACAACCCGCACAATCCATGTTTGCGTTGAGTAACTCCGGTAGTGATGATAAAAAAGATCCAGGCTCACCCAATTACTGTGGAGATTGTTTAATCGAAGGATTTGGAAACGTGCCTGACGAACTTAGGAAGAAGTATGAAAAAATGTGCTGTAATACTTGTGACGATGTGATGAAGACGTACAGTAATCTGGAATTACTAAAACCAGACAAAAAGGTTGTTCGACAATGCTGGTATGATGTGTCTTTGGTCAATCCTGGTTGTAACTATAAAGGAGCCTTTAAGGTGAGAAAAGTGAGCGGAACACTCTTCTTCTCGCCAAAAATGGAAGGCAATACGTTTCTTGTGCGTGATCTTTTTAAATTCGATTCGAGTCACACGGTAAACAAATTTATTATTGGAGATGAAAAAGTGGTTCGTTTTTCGCGTCAAGGTGTTCACTATCCATTAAATGGTCATCAATTGCGTGAGAAAGGACCATCTATGGCAAAATACTTTCTTAAGGTTGTCCCAACATCGTATATACATAAGAAACAGAAAGTTATCTCAGGTTCCACATATGAATATGGCGTACATTTTTATCACCGTCGAACTTTTTTGGGCTATGGAGGGAGTCTACCTTCAGTATCCTTTCAGTATGATTTTTATCCAATTCAGGTGAATAATCACTTTGAGCGTCCGCCATTTTTCCACTTCTTGGTTCAATTGTGTGGTATTGCGGGTGGGCTTTTTGTTGTTCTGGGTCTTGTGGATCGACTTGTGATGCACACCTCACGTCTTCTTAACAGTTTTTGATGTAATGCATCTTTATGCTTCGAAATTTAAGACTTGAAATCTGACATGATGGTATCCTTTTTTTTTTTTTTTTTGCGAACTGTTTTTGTACGGATTCATTCTTTTCTTTTTGCTTCTTTAAAGGGGAAAGTATTTTAAAAAGTCACTGTTGAAACCACAAATGTATGAGCTTTTTTTTTTTACTTTTGCTCTTTTTTTTTTTCCTATTTCTCTCTAATCATTAGTTTAACTAACAAAAAGGAGGTGAAAAGGGGGAGAGGAAGTTTATGCAATGAAGCGAAATGTAATTCGAGTTGCTAAAGGCCAAGTACCACCAGTTCTTCCTGATTGGGCTTTGAAAAAAAGGACCAGACTTAGTGTTGTATTGGATGGAATCGGCGATAAGTTAACTTTTTTAGCCTCTAAATTTATAGGAATTGGTGATAGAATGATGGGAATTCAACCAAAGGAGACATTATATCGTGTTCCGCGTCTTTTGACTGTTCACGGCATTCGCCCTACAGTAATGGATAATGTTTTTATTGCCCCAAGTGCTTTTGTGTCGGGCGATGTCCGAATTGGTCGAAAAAATTACATTGGCTATAATGCAATTCTACGTGCTGAAAAAAATGAGATAATTTATCTCGGAGAAAGCTGTAATGTGCAAGAAAAGGCTGTGGTGACGGGAAATACAACAATCGGGAAGTGGACAACTATTGAACCCATGACTGTAGTTGATACAGCGGATATTGCCTCATGCTCGTTTGTTGGAGCTAGTGCAATTGTTATGAAAGGGGCTAAAATGGAATCTGGCACAATGCTTTGTGCTGGGTCTGTTCTTCAGTCTGGAGCTATTATTCCTTCTGGAGAGATGTGGGCTGGTAATCCAGCAGAGAAAATAGGAGATCTTACGGAAAAGGAGAAGGATGACATTATTAAATCTGCAAAACATATGGTTCTTCTCGCCATAGAACACAGAGATTCTTGGGAGTTAACATGGGAAGAGTTGGAAGATCAAAGAGAGGCTCGTGAGCTTTTCGCTCGCTACGCAGAGAATAACAGAGAGGTGCGCACAAAACCAATGTACATTAAAGAGCCTCCGCGACCTAACCGAAAGGCTATGAGTAGGAAAACACCTCAAGAGATGGTGGATGGTGGTGAGCACAAGCCACCACTTGCTGAAAGTGTTCACCAAGGATATTAGAAAGAGAAAGATTCATCCGCAAAATAGATACATATGGATTGTCTTGACAAATGAGAATTATATGTTGTAGGAGGGATAGTAGGAAATGCTAGCAAGGAAAAGTGTTTAAGTTGCCTTAGTCGTAGCCTCAGTAGAAGGCTAATTTTTTAAAGAGTATTTCTACCCACTTTTATTTTTATTGTATTGCGCGTTCATGTGTATCTCTCTAGAGTGAACCTGTGAGACTTTTCTTGGCATGATGGTGACTTTTGTTTGTAACGTTGCTCTAACACCTTCTTTTTTTGTTTTTTACTTGCCTTGTTGCCTTTAAAAAAAAGAACGCCGCATAGGGGGTCACGGGTTAACTCCTCAAATGGAAACCAATGAACCTAAAACTGTTCTCTCGTGTGAGAATATTCATAAGACCTACCTTCTTGGAACTGAAGGAGTCCCTGCTTTGCGCGGTGTTGCAGTTGATGTCAAAAGAGGTGATTTCCTCGTTGTTTATGGTACCAGTGGTGGAGGCAAAAGTACTCTGTTAAACGTGCTCGGAACAATTGATGTGCCCACAAAAGGAAACTTGTACCTTTTTGGTCACCGTCTCACGGATCAAACACCAGATGCTGATTTGGCACGTCTTCGTTGTAGACGCATAGGATTTGTATTTCAAACATTTAATCTTTTATCTACCATGAACGCAGTAGATAACGTCTCTTTACCAATGATAATAGCAGGGGAACGGTCATCTAAAAACATTAAGGAAAGGGCTGAAGCATTGCTGAAGTCTGTTGGGCTCGGACATCGCCTGCACCATTTTCCGTCAATGCTTTCCGGTGGAGAGCAACAACGTGTGACGATTGCACGTGCGCTTGCTAATGATCCAGAGATACTTCTCTTGGATGAGCCAACTGGGGACCTGGATACAAAAAATACTCTTCTTATTCTGAATATTTTGATAAACCTCAACCAAGAGGAAGGGTTAACAATGGTTATGGTGACGCACGATGTGTATATGAAGCAGTACGCTCATCGTGTGCTATATATGCGAGATGGGAAGGTTCAAAATGTCGAGAAAATTGATCCCACTGTAAGAGAAAAAGCTTTACAAGATTTAAAGTCGTCGACACAGGATGTGCAAGATCGCTGGAAGGAGGAAAAATCACTAAGACCATTATCTTCAGTACGTCTACCCTCGGACTACGCCACCGCGGAGGCTCAGACAAGAATGTCCTTTGAAGATGATACCAAAATGCAGCAAGTAGTAAAAGCCCTTTTTGAAGTATAAATGATTGGAATGGAGGAAGGAATATACAATTTAAAATAGTTGTCCATGTGCTATTTTGCTATGAACTGTGCTACATACGAAATACACCATATGCTCTGAGGTTTTGTATTCTGTGTTTCTCTCTTAGATCCATTCTTTTTTTTTTTCGCCGGTTTTTTTTTTTTTTTCTGTCGCTCCTTTCTATTGCCTCAACTTCTGTGTTGGAATTTTCATGCAAAAAGGAATACTAATATAATTTCTTTTTTGCTTTTTTTTTTGAATTTTGTTGCTGTGTATCTAAACTTGTGGTTGTAATTACGACGTGGTTGTCAGAAGTGTGAAATGACTTTGGAGACGATGTAAGAAGGAGAAGAGTATTTTCCTGTCTTTTTTGTTTCTCTTTATTGTTCTCCCTTCGTTTGGGTATACAAAAAAAAAAGTACCACATCTACCCATCTGTTTGCTAATATGATAATATATATGTATATATATATATATATATGTAGATATGTGTGTGTGTATGTTTGTGTGCGTGTGTATCGCGAACTATGCGGTTAAATTTTTTTTCTCTCTATTTGTGTGTGTTGGGTGGCTTGCTTTCTATTTCTATTGTTTCGTTCTTCTTGTATGTATAAATATATGTATATTTTTAGGAATGTTACCTATAACCATTTAAGAAATGAATCAGATCCTTACGAGTGAGTTGAGGTTTTGCATAAAGTGCAACACTTGGCTTCGGTTTAGGATAATGAAATACGGATGTGTTTTTGCATGTCTCTGCCAGGGCCGTTTTATTGATTTCATGAAGGTACTTCGAGATTACATTTCTTTCCTTACTTTGGGAATAGATTTGACGGGCTATATACCTATTATACCTATTATTTCCGGTCCCATTTCAACTGATCACCTGAAGATTGCTCAGGTGGAGCTAGACCTATTGAACAGTCGTATTTGCCTTCGTATAATGAATTCAACAGCATCTGATGCGGTGCAAATTGTAAAAGGTTTTCCTTTAAGTTTAGATGAATCGATCACGACGAGTGCCGATGGTTATTTCTATTTTCCCATGGATAGTTTTGATCTGCTTATTCATGAGTTAAAACTTGTTTCGTATTCGGAGAATGGTAAACTCTTCGTAAATGAACCCTCTCCTGAAGTCAAAGCGAGAGTGTCTTCGCGCAAATCTGCATTTTACCCGCCCTTACAAGATCTGATCCCAGCAAAGCTTTTCGCCTTTTTGCATCGACATCAAATTGATGGCATTTGCACCGCTTTGGGATTCGATGGACGGGCTATCTTTGCGGATGAGATGGGGGTTGGTAAGACACTACAAGCAATTGGAACCATTGCCGCACTTAGAACGTTTCCCACGTTGATTATTTGTCCAGCAGCATTGCGACACTTATGGGTTGAAGAAGTGGAAAAATGGCTTATGGGTATTATTGAACTAGATGATATCTTTGTCATCTCCTCAGCTAGTGGGTTTTTATCGGCCAAAGACAAACCTAAAATTGTTATAACAAGCTACCAAATGACATCCATTTTAGGCAACCACCTTGAGGGTCGAGAGTGGAGTTGCCTATTAGTAGATGAAAGTCACATTCTCCATACTACAGAAAGTGGTCGCGATGCGCAGTACACATCGTTAGTCTGTAAAATTGGAAAACGTTCAAAACATTGTTTACTTTTAACTGGAACTCCCTCTTTAACATCCCCGTTTGATCTTTTTAATCAGATTGACACTCTTAGATGTGGTTTACTTGGTGAGAACAGGTATGATTTCGCTCTACGTTATTGTCGCATGAGATTTACGCCTTACTTGAAAGTACTTGAGTGTACTCGGAGTGTGGAATTACACTCACTTTTAGCGTCCACGTGCATGATTCGTCGACTAAAATCAAACACGCTAACTGAGCTACCATCCAAGCAGCGTGTTCTTTTGCGTGTGCCGGAGACACTATCAGAGTTTGACACCAAGGTGATTTCCTTTCAAGAAGAATATTCGACAAGTTGGAAAAGAAAGCGTGTAAAGATACTTGAAATTGTGGATTTTGTCATAAATAGGCACCCTAAAATTGTTCTATTTGCGCATCATATTAAGTTAATTCAGTACCTAGCTACACACATACAGGATAAAAAAGTTCCTTTTATTCGTATAGATGGAAGTACACCAGTGAACTACAGGGCAACACTGCTGTCACAGTTTAACAATGAAGACATCCGAGTTGCAGTTATAGGCATTACGGCATGTTCCGTTGGTGTTCGTTTAACCGGTGCAAGGTGTGCGGTATTTTGTGAATTACCTCCTGATGCATCCTGGATGCAGCAGGCTGAAGATCGACTTCATCGTCCAGGTCAGGAAGAGTGTGTGACCCTTTTTTACATTCTGGGTGCAGAATCATTTTTTGATGCGGAGCTTTTTGGACGCCTGTCTCGCTCATTTGAGCTTACTCGTCAAGCTGTTGATGGGGCGATTCCCTCGTTTAATGTGAGCTATACAAGTCATATAACACCCTCAACTGAGGGAGAGAGAAATATGCAAGGCAAGAAAACGGGTGAAATAGTCTCTCTTTACACGTCTTCGTCGGAACCTTTTCTCTTTCGTATTAGCGCCAATACTGGAAGAATTTATGTAACTCAAGGTGGGTCACATCTTTTTAATTTGTCTCTAGATGAAGCCCAACATTATTGGAATCTTCCAGATGCATTTTCACACCAACTTCGAGAATTCTTGACGAAAGTGGAACACTTGACCTCTGTAGAGCGTCGCAGATTAATAAACACAAAAATTTGGTGTGCATCTGATTTTAAATGGACTCCTCACACTCAAGGAAGAAAAATTTTTACCCGCTACTCACGTGAATGGCCCATCTTTGGTAAAGTATTTTTTTGGAGAATATTGCGACGTAAATTTCCAATTCACACGTATGGAGCCCTGTTGTTGGATTCAGGGAAAGACTACATTCCTATGTGTTTAGAATGTGGTTATCCTGTCAAGAAAAAGGCTTCTTTTTTTCCAGGTGATATTGTGTGCACGGAAAATGATACAGAGATGTTCTGTAGTGGATTTTGTCGAGGAGATTTTTACATGAAACGTTCTAGTTCTGCGATTCGTCGAAATATTAGTGCAATTGAAAGGGGTGTTTGCACGCTTTGTCAAGTGGATTGCGAACTCTTGTGCACTTTAGTTGCTGCAACAACAAAAATGATAGAGCGAGAGGCTATAGTTGACAAAATGCACCCTCAAATGCGACTACATACGAAATTATTTAACAGATTTATTGAAAATCCATTACCTGGATACATCTGGAATGCCGATCACGTGCTGCCCGTCCGAAAAGGTGGGGGTCAGTCAAAGATGGAAAATCTACAAACATTGTGTGTTGCTTGTCATGCAAACAAAACATTGAACGAGATGAAGGTCTCGCGTAAGGACGCTCTGAGAACGATTAACCGCACAACTGTAGATGCCTCACTTTTTCACCTTTTTGAGAAAGCTTCTCGGCGCGTAACTACTGCACGTATTAATGGAACTTCATAATATTGCTTTTGCTGCTGCTGCTTTTTTTTTGTTGTTGTTGTTGTTGCTATATCAATGTCCCCTTTTTGTGACTTCTTGGGTGTAGATGAATCTGATCGCGTAAAGATTACCGTATATGTATATATAATTTACGCTTACTGTTCTTTCTTTTGACTTTTGCTGATACTGTCTTCTTTTTGTTTCTTTCTTTGTTTCTCCTCGTGGGCAGTTTGAAAACTAAAAAGATTTAATTTAACTTTTTATGGGACAACGTACAGAGAATCATTTATACATGCCTTTTTACGACATTATTGCTGAAGGGCAAACTGAAAAAAGTGATGCTGTAGCCGATGAGATAGACTTTTTGAGGAGCAACTACGACGGTATCACAGTTATCGAAAAGGAAGGGTTTTACCCAAAGGTGCTTCTTACCATTGATTCAGAATCGAAACCAAGACGTCGTGTGACGCTTGAGATAAGTATTGTAAGTGGTTATCCGTACATAGCTCCAAAGGTACGAATTTCACTTCCCGAGGGAGTTTTACCGGAGAGTAGTGAATCACTCAAGGAGGTGGAAGTGAAGCAAATACAAAAGGAGGTAAGAGAGGTTATTAGTCCATGTCTTCCTGTGGGTGTACCGTGTATTATGCAAATTATATCTGTTGTTGAGAGGGTATTGGCTGGTGATAATGATAGTTCTTGTACTCCACCGGAAAAAGCTATACAGTTGCCCAACAATGAGGCACCTGCTATAACTACGACTACTATCAAAACACAAGATGCTATGAAACTTAGTGTTTTTCTGTTTCATTTATTGCATAAATCTTGCCATTTGAAAGATCCTGAATCAAAGGAAGAGGCAAATAGTAATTTTGAATTTCTGGCCCAATATGTGATTAACGAACTCAAGATTCTTCCCAAGAAGTTACACAAATGTATACCTTGGAGATACGATTTTGTTCAACGTGCCTTCCGTTGCACTGTGCAAGAAGCTTTGGATGGAACAGATAATCTCAAAAAATGGATCTGGAGTCATGAGGAAGATAGTGGCACCTTTCAACGTAGCTCAGCAGGTAGGTACAAAAATGAATTTATACAACAGCGTCTGTTAGGTTCAGGTGGATTTGCCCCAGTCTATGTATGCCGTAAAAAGGTGGATGGTCGTTTGTATGCTGTTAAAAAGATTGTTATTAAAACAAATCAATCAGAAAAGGCATTACGAGAAGTTCAAAGTTTGGCAGCACTCAGTCATAAGCACATTGTACGCTACTATGATGCATGGATTGAGCCAGGATGTGATGAAGACTTGATGGAGTTTGTAGAGGAACCTGAAGAGGAAGAGAGTATTTCGACAAATGAGTCCCTACCCCACCCCAAGGTGAAACGTAAAGGAGGCACTTCAACACGAATTGTTAGTGGTGGTAGCGCTACTACTCATGATCATCATTACAATCATACTACTACTACTACTACTACTACTAATAATAATAATAATGATAGTAGTAGTAGTATTAGCGATGATACGGATGAGAGTGACGATGATAATTCTGGGTATAATTCCTCAGATGAAAGTACTCAAGGTGATGTTTTAAGTACTCCCTACCTTGGGCCAACTGGAGAGTATCAGACTCTATACATTCAAATGGAACTTTGTTCAAAGCAAACACTACGGCACCTCATTGAGCTATGGGATAAAGGGGAAGAAACACCTTTTACTTCTGGAGATGGAGAAAGTCTGGCTGCCCGTATTCTTCGTCAATTACTCACCGTTGTGGCGCATTTTCACAGGGAGAATATAGTTCATCGTGACCTTAAACCAGACAATATACTTTTTGAAGTAGAGAGCTCTTCTAATGGTGGTGATATAGGGACCATAAGGGTGGCTGATTTTGGTCTCGCTCGAACCTTACAACCCGCCATGAAGCGAAATACAAGTAGTTGTGATTTGGATGAAGCACAAAGACTTGCCATGATATCTATGGCAGAGCATCTTGTTGTACCAACAGGGGAACTTGGATCCGTTTTGTACTGTGCACCAGAACAAGAACGAGGTGATAATTATGATTTCAAGGTTGATGAATATAGCATTGGTATGATTGCACTTGAAATGTGGCTTGCCTTGGCTGGAAAAGGATTTAGGGAAAGGTTTAACATTATGACTGAAATAAGCCGTGGCAAACCTATTCCACAGTGGTTTTTACGTTGGAATCCTAGAATGAGTGGAATTATTTCAAGTCTTATTGAGCGAGACTCCAGCGTGCGACGCACATGTGAGGATATTTTAAGTACAGCAGATCTACCCGGAGATCCTGCCGACATTGTAGATGCTTTAGAAACTATCGAAACACACGGAGAGCGTATAGCTGGACGAGTGCTTCATTGTGTGCAACATATAATGATTGATAAGTATCGTAAACCTCCATCCATGATGAAGGATGTGGTAAAGGTGCTTACCAGTAACGTGATGTTAGACCTTATGCAGGCTATTAATCTTATTGGTATACTTCACGGTGCTGCCCCAATCGCATGCTATGATCCTTTAATACCTATGAATCCATCACTTGGTGAATTAGAGGTCCCTTCTATACTAGATATGAGTGCAAGGGTTTGGGCGTTGCCATCACAACCCCAACTTGCAACGGCCTCTTTTTTTACAGTTCTGGCAAATCCGCATATTGGTTCTTTCTACCAGTTGTACTATAGGAACCGTCCATATGCAGTATTCACCGCATCTCTGGAGTTTCCTAGGACGTTTGATAATATGCTCTTGGATCCTGTGTTTTCATTTTTGCACCTTTTATCATTGAGTGATACATCATCCAAACTTGATATTATTATTTCTCATGCGCACTGGCTTAATGTCGCTCACCCAACCGAAACTGGATCCCGGGAACCCCCAGAAAAACTGATGCACATGCGAACAAGTATTGAAACTGGTGATCTCATTGCACCAGCTGTTTCTAAAATTGAGAGCGAACTTGTTGATTCTGGTCTTTTAGTACCCTTGTCAGAAAGACATGAATTACTAAAAAAATTTACTTCCATACTGTTAGAAGTTCTACCTCTTTTTGGAAAGCAAGTTACATGTGTGAGTTTGTTTATTGATCCGGCGTTAAAACCTAGTGAAACATCCGTTGATCGATCTTTTATAAAACAAGGTCTATTTTTTGAGTGCCGCACGAGAGGAGGAGGTAAACCAATCGCCTTTTATTGTTCACTAGACAATTTTACATCCAAATGTACAACGCGCAGTGTCGATGTGCACGCTGTGTCCTTGAGTATTGATTTAAGCGAACTAGCAGCAATTAGCGAACATATCCATTTCCCTCAGTCGCAATCATTGCTTCTTGATGGTGTAGCAATTCGTCCAGACGTTTATTGTCCTGGTCAGTTGAGTTCCTGTGTTGAAGCAGCTGTGCAGCTTTGGAGTGGTAATATTCGAGCTTGTTTGCGATCGGACCGCGATACGAAATTGTTTTGCAAAGCTATGGCTGCCAAAAAGATACCAAGAGTTTTACTAGATGGAAATCGAATAATTTCGCTTGCCCTATTTCAACACGGAAAGGTGAGTACCCGAGCTGATGGTGTACAAGTAGCGCCATTACGTGCCATGGTGCGAAATTTCGCCACGGAGGAGCGTCACTGCAGCGTACAGTCCGCCATAGATGTGGTATTTGTTGGCACAAAGGAAGATAAGGCCCTATCTGAAGCTGCTACTGATCTTTACTCCTCTATGATGCAAGTACCTCCTTCTCATTTGGCCGCGGTCGCCTGGCGCATGACAGAAGTACAAAGAACCGTTACAGAAGTCCTAAACGACACACCACCAGAGTCATTCACACTACCTGAACTCGGAAATTGGTTAAGGAACAATATGGCAACCTATCCGTTACTTCCAATTGTTTCACTCACAGATGGAACGTCGACTTTTTTTGTGAATCAAAAGCGTTTCAAATTTAAAAAAACAAAGGACGGTGGAAGAAAAAAAAAGTAAACTGTTACCTATAACGATTATTATTTTTGATACTGTTGTTGTAATTTCCCATAATCTATATCATTATTTACAATGTTTAATTATTCTCGATATGCAAGTGTGGGTGTGGGTGCGTGTGGTTTTTTTTTTTTTTTTCTTGTTGTCTACACTCTTTTCTGTCTTTGCGCCACATTTGTGTATTTCATGTTTGCATATGCACATACGAGGAGGCTTTTTATTTTCTTTTCTCCCTTTTGTTATAAATTATTATTTTGTTTGCTACTTTTTTTTTTTTTTCGCGTTCCTAGGTGCATTGACCTGCCGGTGTAATTGTATTTTTATTTTTATTTTGCTTTTTTATATTTCCCTCTGTGTTCTTTCTGGGCCAGGTAAGTAGTGATGGATCGTATCTTTAAAAGAGGTGCCACGAATAACTCAAATGCTGAGGAACAAATCGAGTTGCTTCAGCAGAAAGTTCACTCACTTGAGGATGTTGTAAAGAGGGTAGAGGATGAATTGAAGGTTGAAAAAGAAAAGTTGCATTCTTTTGAGGAAAAAACAAGAACATGGAAAGAAAAAGTAAAGGATATTACAATGAAGGATCGAACACGTATTGCGGAGCTCGAAGAGGAGCTTTCTCTCATCAAAACTATACGCGATGTACACCACGAGCCAATAAGCGCAGAAGTTCGTGCTCTAGTTGAGGAGGGTTTAACTGCTCTGCGAAAAAATCATCGGGAACAAGCAGAAGACGGACAGCAACAACTCAAAAAAGTAAAGGGTACTCTCTCCAAACGTGAAACGGAGCTAGACGAAACAAGAAAGACACTTCATGCTCTCAGGAATCAACATATCGAAATACAACAACGCTTTTCAGGAGAAATGGAATCATTAGTAAGGCACCACAACATTGAAATCACGAAACTGCAGGAGAGCTTAGGTAGCCTTGGGAAATTGAAAGATCTTGAGTCGGACATCACAAAATACCAAAAAGAAATTCAAGAACTGGAGCAACATTCCACGCAGCAAAGCCATCTCGCAGGTGAGCTTCAAAAAGAATTAGCAAATCTTCGAGATACCAATCATGCCTTACAGCAAAGCCTCAATAAGACAAATGAAGAAAAATCGGTAATGCAGCAAAAACAAAATGCTTGGAAGGAAAAGGTTAAAGAGATCAAAACAAAGGATGATCAAACCATTCAAAACCTCCGCCACGAACTTCAAAGCTTTATTGCAGTGACACCACCTGCAGCCGACGGCTCTACCATAACACCACAGCTTGAAGACAAACTAAAACAATGGAAAGCACAGGTAAAAGAAGAGAACGCCTCTAGCCTCGCCAAGATACAGCAGCTTACAGAAGAATTGTCCTTATTACAAAAAAATGAAGAACACTACAAGCTGCTATTCGAGACACTCGCACAAGAATTACAAAAACAAAATCCAGACATACAGCTTTGCCTTGAACTTATTACGCCTTCCCCTCTGAAAAAAAGAAACCACGAAATAGAAACGAGCATCCAATCTGCACCACCTATCACAAAACACAATATCCAGAAAGAACAGCATAACAATACGGAGCGCGACGCGCTGCAAGAGCAGCTCAACGCCGGCGCATCGGAGCTGCACGCGCAG
>JASANV010001426.1:0-49882 GCA_030849715.1 Trypanosoma mega | reverse complement strand
ATGCGTTGTATTAGCTTGGATACACATTAAGTCAGAACAACATGTTGATGCAAGTTAGCTTTCTTTTGTGGTTTACCGCACTTTAACAACAGCACGATGCACGCTGACCTTCATACTTGTGGAAGTCGGTGTGGCACTCAAGACCAGTTGATAAGCATCAACGGGTACTCCTCTGCTTTGGCATGTAGGTGGTGGAGTATCTCGTTGTAGATGTCGTCTCCGGCAAAAGGCTTTCTTTCTGGGAAGACGACTGAACACAGGCCTGTGCTCCTTCCTGTTGAAGGGGTCATCGATCCCCATATACTTTGCACAAGTTGTCGATATCCACAACTGTGTCCGTAAAAACATGGACTTGCGTGACGATGAAGCGGGCGGAGTCATGTCATAGATGTAGGCACTGGGCTTTCGTAGCATGTAGCGGGGTCTCCTCCTGCGAGGGACTCTTCGTAGACGGGATTGTGTTGTTAAGAATGTCCTCGCAATCAGTCTTTTTTTGTCGCGAATTGACGTTTCCTGAGCGCCACTGCGGCTGCACATGGCCATTCCTTCAAGTGTGGCCGTGATGGAGCACAAGTACACTGTGGACTCATTCAGGACATATATTCGCCAGGAAGAAGCTCTTTGCAGACGTGTTTTCCAGATCTCCTGGAGCACCGATGGGAAAATTCTGTTTTGAGCGTTTTTGAACCAATCAAAGGTGGCAAGGGTATCCCTGACCAGAGATGACTCATACGTAGCTCTGGTGGCAAGCGCTTCCATTTCTATGGCCGCCATCTGTATTGTCCATAATGTCACACCGTTGTGGCGGCGAACTCGAGGGCAGCTGGCTTTTATCGCAGCGCCTAGTGTATCGGGGAAAGTGCGTTAGCCGGCATCGAGTGAACACGAGCCAACCTTTGGGAGGTTACACTTTATCATCTTCGAGTGTTGAGCTCAGTCTGCACGTTTTCACGAGTAAAAGAGACTTTAAAACAAGTGTCAGCAAAGTGGGATCAGCATACCATCAACCCGGTCAATACAAAAAAGGAATACGTCTGTGATTGCTGTCGACTGATGGAGGTGCTTTCCATTTCATCAGCTTGACTTGGCGAGCCATGGTCGCGTTAATTGCATTCTTCGAGGTGCCTTGGGATCGAGTGGCCACATCTGGGCAGTTGTGCAGACAGAATTATGAGCCAATTGTCAGGTCAACGAACTACTCTGACTAAGCTGACGGCTCTGTATTACTCCACCAGAGATGGTGCATCAATTTGATCTCGCCCGCAAGAACAGAGAAATGATCTTCTAGTAATGGCAAACGGATGAAGAGGGAACTCGTGATCTCAGCCGGGGGCGAGAAAAAAAATACTCACCACCTCGAAACAAGNCTCTAAACAAGTTATACAAGCCGATATCTTCACAATTACGCCCTCTATGCTTCTATCGTTGGGAAGTGGTGTCCATGGCAGAATCCTGGAACAGACTCTATTCCATTGGCGCACAGAGGTGGCAGTTCCATCACTGTGCCCATCCCGGGGACTACAATGTACAGGTTATTCCGACATCTTCCATATTTGAGAAGACATCTTTGACTTCTTTTACATCTTGAAGAAAATAGATGCACACATCCAAGACAAGTAGGCTCACTTGCTTCACTGCTGTGAGACCGTTGATATTCTGCTGAACAACCTGACAAGTTCCATGGTTGCGCTCAACGTCTCCAGAAAGCAACAGCAAGAGCGTGCACAGATAGAGAACTAAACCCTTGCAACATCCAGTCTCCGCACACCGAGAAGTGCCGAGATTATTATTTCACACTGTGCGAGCGACCACGCTACCCAAAGAATGACGTCCGTTATTCACTCTCGTGCCTAGATACAGCCAAGGCATACAACACTACAAGAGTCAATGTGTAGGTGTTTGATTCCCCTCTCAGAGAGGAAACTATTCCCTGGCACTACAAACGGATGGCCGGCATCACCAAGTTGTGTTCAGTATCACATTTATATACATCCATTTGTGATGTCTTACTTGTTTTGTTTCTTTGAATTTGTCAATCTTTCCTTTTTTTTTCTTACTTTCTTTTTGCTTTTTTCGTAGTTGTTTTTTCTCTGTGACTTTTATAGTGTGTGTGCGTGCTTAGATATTATAATAAGTAAGGTAAATAAAAGGGTACACATATCTTTATTTACTCATTATCGAATCTCCTTTATCGAAAATAGTTTTTGATTTCTTAGTTCATAGTTCGTTCTTGAGGGGTGCATCATTAAACGAGGAAAGAGGGACGAAAAGAAAGGTGGTGTTTGTGTGTTCTTTGTATCGGATTTTTAGTCTGGAAGTATTCATTTGACTGTTGCTGTGTGTTAGATGAGTGGACGCGGCATTGTTCCCATCCTCGAGGAGCACGGCGACGTGTACGTCACTGGCAGCACGGTTGTCCGACACAAACAGACCTCTAACGGCGAATGCGACATATTTCCCACCGACCACGATGTTCAACTCGTGCTCTCCGTTAAATCCCTTTACAAATTGCGCCACCCCTTCTCCTTGACCCCGTCCCTTGTGTGGCGTGAGAGCGTCGGCCTCATTCGGGCCGTTGTGCCGCTCTTCAATCACCCCTTCCACGCCTGGGCGACGGCACGAGGGGAGGGCGTGCCGAAATGCAACGGATTCGCGATTGAGTACTTCAATCCCAACAAACCCCCAAAGCCGACGGGGACACACACTGCCTTGATGCGCTTCATGCGCAGTGCGCGGTGTCAGTGCGTGGGGAATGTGTTTAGCGATGTGCAGCTGACCGGGTTGAGGGGCGGTGCGGGCGGACTGCGTGTGCGGGAGTATCACGTCGGCCTCGAGCGTCCCGTCGCCGCCGAAGACGGGGCGGAGGTGCGGCCGTTGGTGTCGAGCGCCTCGGGGTCGGCGTTTCTACAGCAGGATTGGTGCTATGCGTTGCAGGTGACGCGGATGAACTATTGGCATGAGCGGCTGGAGGATCACCTCATTGAGGATCCGGAGATATTTCAGTATCAAACCTTTGCCATGGAGTTCCAAACCGAGGGAGGGGGAGGAGGCGCGGCTGTTGCTGCCCATAACAGGGGCAACACGGGTGCGGCTCGGGCAGGAGTGACATCCTCAACAATGCCGCTGCTTTGCCAGTTGGTGTTGTCCACAGAGCGGCTTTATGTGGTGCCGCGGCATGAGGCGAAACTCCTGTCAATGGAATTGCCACTGCACCACGCGGAAATGCGGGAGAGATGGTTTACTGTGGGAACGCTGCGATCGGTGAGCGTGGACACTCGCCGTGGTATCCTAACCGTCTCCGGCACGCAACAGAAACACCACCAACAACAAAAGCAAAAGGCAGTAGGGGAAGTAATTACACTAACACTCGGTTTCTTTGACACAGCCGAGACGGAGGAGGCGGTGCTGGAGATTCAACGCGTGTGGGAGTTTACACACCGCAATGAGGACTTTCCGCTCGCCGATACACCTCATACAAGCGTGGGATAATGCCATCTGACTCTCTTTTTTTGACGCAAACAAGGAAGTAGGAGAGCAGAGAAACTAAGATGACAACAGAAAAAAACAACGGACTGACATATATATATATATATATATATATATATATATACATATATATTACCGATTACTGAAATTTTCCTCTCTGATATTTTTCTATCTCTCTCTCTCTCTCTATATACACATTTTTTTGTGATGTCTTGTGATCTCCTTTTCTTCTTTATCTCTCTCTATGTATGTATTGCACGTGTTGTCTTCTTTTGGAAAGAGAGTATATCTCTTTTTTATGTCTGATTCAATTTTTACCTGGGTAAAGTTAAAATTCTTTTTTTTGTTTGACTTTCTTTCTACCTTTTCAGTGTAAAGCGATACGGTGAAAAAAAAAAAAACTATTGTTCGTTTTTTTTTTTTTTGTCGTAAACTTGCAGCTTAGTCTATTTTCCCTTTTTATATTTTTATATTTTATTTTTGAATGCTTCGCCGACGGATTGTGATGTCTACTCTTGCTCACCTTCCCTCATCCATACCACGTCGCAGCACCAGCAGTAACCACAGCCATAATGGGCTCCACCTCACAATTGGTGACATTACCGTTTCTGTACCGAACTCAGTAACCCATCCCGAGCGTGTCTCATGGCTTCTACCCGGCAATAGCCATAACAATCCCAGGAGCACTAATGATAACACAATGAGCCTGACGTCGCATGCCATAGATGAACTTCCTCCATTGGATGGCGGCAATGCCTTTTTTCAACTCGATGATCCCACTACTCGCGGGTATCTTCGCTGGATTTGCCAGAAGGAACGACTTCGACAAGATATGTGTCTCGTTGGTGAACCCGGCCCAGCGATGCGATGGCTTGTGCTCATGTACTCCCATCTTGTGCGCCGTGAGGTGCAGTGCCTCGCGCTTAACCGCGACACCACCGAGAGTGATCTCGGCCAACGACGCGAGATTCGTAATGGAACACTTGTGTACGATGATCAATGCGTTGTGGTTGCCGCACGAGAGGGTCAACTGCTTTTGCTTGAGGGACTTGAACGGGTGGAGCGAAATGTGCTGCCGGTGATTAACAATCTCCTTGAAAATCGGGAGATGCATCTCGAGAATGGGATGATGCTTATTCATCCGGAGCGGTATGACCGCCTTCTGCATGAGTACCTCGCCGAGCGCAACGCACGTAAACGCACCCGCACAGAGACAAACACGGAAGATGGGGATCGTACTCTACTAACAGAGGCACATGAGGAGATGCGTCGGATGGGTTTTATTCGTGTCTCGGAACACTTTCGTGTGGTGGGCATAACAGTTCCAGTTCCACCATACGATGGCAATCCTCTTGATCCACCTTTGCGATCCCGCTTTCAGTGTCTTTACGTGCATGTACCACTCCCAGAGATTGCAACAATGACACCAAACACCGCACGCGCTGCGGGAGGTGGACGAGCCGCAGCGACATCTATTCATGGTGCACGTTCTGACGCGACAGAGGCTTTGTTAAAACTTCGCACAGCCATTGATGAGGTAAATACGAGCACAAAGGATTTCAACAGCGGTGCGGGAAATGCGGAAAGCGAGGGTGGAAATGAGCCGCAGCAGGGCGGTGCAACGCGCGGTGCCGCCACACGAAACATGGGGCGTGGAGGTCGAGAGTTGCAAACCGTTGGTAGCTACGAATTAGCCATGTTGGCGCGACAGCTGCAGCTTTTTAAAGATATTCCCGTTGGTGATCTCCTCCCCCGCGCCTTTCCGTGGCCGCTTTTTGCGCTGCAAACGGGTTCTGGTGGCGGTGGTGCCCATGTGGAGGAGGCGACACGACGACGACGCGATTATGAGCGTATTCTTGATGCCTGTGGTATTGGGGTTCCATCTTTTGATTACGTCACGGACGGCGCAATCCGCACAACAACACCTTCTATGACGAAACCATCACAACCGGAGACTTTTAATTATGTCCTGCGACTACACAATGTGCGATTACTGGATAATTTCAAGGGTGAAACGGCGGCACATTGCTGTGTGGTGGCAGAGGCTCAAGTGGCTAGCGGGGATGGGGTGTATGAATTGCCCATTCGACTCGGTGCTGCTGCCTTGGCGGCGGCGTCGGGGAACATTGGAGGTGAAATCGCACTCGACAAGGAACCGGCGGCTCCGCGTGTTATTCTGACCCCGGCCCATCGGCATGTGCTACAGGCAATGGTGCAGTTACACATTTCAGGACAACATGTCCTCCTACTCGGCCCAACAGGTTGTGGCAAAACGACCATTTTGCATGAGTTTGCCCACATGTTGGGGTACAAGACGGAGACGATGTATTTGTATGCGGATATGACAAATAAAGACCTGTTTCAGCGCCGCACGACGGACTCTGCGACGGGTAACACATCTTGGAGTAACAGTGCCCTCATTGAGGCTGCCCTCGCTGGCCATGTGGCTGTCCTTGATGGGATTGATAAACTCCCCGATGGTATGCTCGCTTCGCTGCAACAATTGCTTGTTGATGGCGGGGCAAACCTCTACGATGGCACGGTACTGAAACCGTTAAAGGAGTATGAACTGCTCCGTGCAAAGCTTGGTGCAACGGATGCGGAAATGCGAACACGACGCATTCTTCCAGTTCATCCAGCCTTTCGTGTTATTGCCACAGCTCGCCCATCAACGCATGGAGCTGGGGCAAAGGGCACAGCATCTGGTGATCGCGGCAGATGGCGACTCTCACGGGATGTGACGTCGCTCTTCGGTGTGGTTACCATGCCAGAGGCGACGCATGAGACACTGCGTGCTGTGATGGTGCAAGTCGCTGAGGGCGAGATGAGTCGCATGGATGTGCCCACTGCAAAATCTACACCCATTGCCGATGTGATTCGGGACGTGGACCGATTATTGAAGCTTCGTGACACACTAGATGAGCTGCGCCGTAGCGAACCCAAGATAACCCAGTTAAGTCTTCGACAGTTGCTGCACCTTATTCGCTTTCGGGTTCGTTACCCAGATGACTTCACCCCTGGCGTGGAGTCGGCACTCTTACTCCCACTTATGGCTGCCCTCACCGCGGCAGAAGTGCGACGGGCGATGCGAGAGTGCGGTTTCAACACGCGTGAACGCAGTACGAGTGCGAATCCAACTGAAGTCGCCAGTGAAGAAATGCGTGAGGGACGTCGGAGTAAACGCCATGATCTCCTTACGGAGATTCCATCCTCTTCTTCCACGTCTGCTACTGCTACTACCTGTACAACAACAGCAACAAAAAATGGGACTTCAAAAACAAAAACAAAAACCGTGTCTAAAACAAATGATACTGTTCCTGGAAATGATAACAGTAACAATGATAATGTGGCTTCTGGAAGTGACTCAACACGCGTGTTTGCACTGCATGGGATGCCATTGCTTCGGATTGCGCGTGTGTACACGGAGCGTGAGCAGGCACTTGTTCCGTATGTTCCATACTTTCACTCCAATCCTGTACATGAATCGATTATTGCATGGCTAGCGAAACAGTATGCGGTGGGAAATAATATCCTTCTCATTGGAAACCAGGGTGTAGGGAAAAATAAGGTTGTGGATGCTTTTCTCGCCCGTATACGGGTGCCACGTCAGTATATTCAACTCCATCGTGATACCACAGTGGGAACACTCACGATTAACCCCACTGTTGCGGGTGGTCGTGTTGTCTGGGAAGACTCACCATTGGTCAAGGCAGTACAACAAGGACATTGCCTCGTCGTGGATGAGATTGACAAGGCTCCGGTGGAGGTGGTACAAGTGCTTAAGGGTCTTATTGAGGATCATGAGATGCGACTTCGGGATGGACGACAAATACGAGGTCCAAAAGCTCGTGTCATTAAAAAATCCGATATTGACGCTACCGTGGAGGAGGGAATCATTGCCATGCATCCAGATTTTCGTATTATTGTTCTTGCTAACCCACCAGGGTATCCTTTTCATGGAAATGATTTTTACCGTGAATGTGGAGACCTCTTTGCGTCGTATGTGATGGGTAACCCAGATGCCATTTCCCAACTCCGAGTCCTACGGGCATATGGTCCAAGCATCCCAGATGCACTACTTGGGCGTCTTATCAGTGCCTTTCAACAACTCCAGCGAAGTTTTGAAGAGGGTCACATTACCTATCCCTTTTCACTGCGAGAGCTTATTGCGGTGGTAAAGCACATGGCTGCCTTTCCACAGGACGGCATATATGATGCTCTCAATAACGTCTTTAACTTTGACGCGCGTGATGATAACACGCTGCAGCTTGTGCGTCGAGTCTTGCAGCTCCATCTGAGTCCTATTCTTCGCGGTGGTGGAATGCGGCGGTTGCTGCCATTGCGCGCTGGCCAGCCGTTACCGCTCCAGTCACTCCCACAGCCGCTGCAGGTGCCTTCTGGGGTGAAGGGAACCGTCGTATTGCCGTCTCGTCTCGTCCTGGATGGTAAGCCGTATCCACCCACTCCGCAGTCTGTGCTCACATGGCAGGAACGTTATCGTGAGGCAGACTTTGCAGCCGATACAGAAGCTGAGAAGAGTGAGATGGCCAGCTTTACAGAGTGGTCAGCGGCGATACGGTTCCCATTTCTGCGTCCAGGTGACACGGTCATGGCCATCACCACGGCAGATGACACGGAGGAGATGTCTGATGTCGTTACAGAATCGGCTACTCCCCAGCGTGTGGCGGTGCTTCTAAAGCGTTCTTCAAATCATAATGGAAATGCGGTACAACAGTTACTATTGGTAACTGTAGCTCTGCCAAGTGTGGCAGCCCTTGCGGCGATGCCACGTGCAGGTCTACAACCAGGTACCGTACAATTTTTCGACCTCACAACTCAACTCCCCACTGCATTAGATAGTAATGCAAATGATAATGCTCATACGGGTGATAAGAAAGCCAAAAAAAGTGCTAGTACTAGTAGTAGTGGTACAAAAATTCTGTCCTTGCACACACTTCAAATGTATAGCCGTGAGACTTGGGCTCATGGGCCATGCCTTACCGTGGTGGATGCGGCGGCTGGGGTGGCCTTACTTGTTCGTCAGGACGCCTCGGTGCGTTCCATTGCCCCCGAAGACGAAGAAAGTGAAGCGCGTTTCAACGTGAAGGGGAACAAGACCGATGGGAAGGAAGTTGCGATGGATGCAGTGTTACATGTGGAGATTGCGCCCCCTGCCGCACGTGATGATGCGTTATTCTCTATTCGTCCGGAAAGCGGTCTCGTTGCCATGGTACGTGGGGCGGAAGTGTTTGCTTGGTTGAATGACCACCGTGTAGCTGTGACGCTCCCAGTTGATGTGGAGGGGCTTTACTTCTTCGCAAGCAACATGGCTTCCGTTAAACTGCGCACTGCACCCCATTTTGGTGTACTCAAAATCGGTATTGTGGCTCACTCGGGTGAGGTTCCCACCGTCTCTGCAAGTTTCTGCCCCCTCCCAAATGGTGTGGACGGAACTGTTGTTGATATTCACCCAACCCGAGTCACCCACTCAACCAACCAAGATGATAAAGCTGAAGAGGAGGAGAGACAAGGCAGTAATACGAGCCGTAAAAGCTCATCTGGAGAGGTGAAAAAGGTGGAGAGGATGTTGCTTCAGCCACTTCACCCAGCAGAGCTAAAGGGTGCCGTATTAATTCCCGCCGATGCGGCCAATGGGGATGTTGTATACATGACTCTGGACGAATATTCCTCCTCGGACCGCACATGGTCATTACGTGTCTTTACCGATTCCGCGACCGCCTCGGCACTTCAGGCCGCTCGTGGAAGCCATACTTTTGTACAGCAGGGTAGCAGTGGGAATGGCAGTGGGCTTCGCATCGACCACACACGACACCAATTGATCGCCACAACATCCGCTGTCACTCAGGCTTCTTCCGCTTCGGTGTCTCAAACGGGTGTGGTGGCGGTGGATACACGACAGCACACCTCCCGCCGCTTTGGTCCCTCTCCTGTGCGCCCGTCCAGTCGCGACACCGCCTCCCATGTGTCCACATCTCCAATATTCGCCTTGGATGCCTCCGCTGGGGCGGCGTTGCACTATGACGCGGCAACACAGCGTCTGGATGTGGCCGATGTGGTGGCGGAACGGGTGGAGGGACGCTATCGCGATTGGTCCACTCTTCTCGACGGGTCGGTGCAGACCGTGGGCAACGCTGTCCCGCCCCGGGAGGTGCCAATGGGTTACAGTAAACCCCGCAAACAGCCCTCCGGCACCGTCAAGCATGGCAAGGAGGATGATGAGGAGCACCACGGCGGCAATACGTACGCTGGTGGAACAGGTGGGACGGACACGGCCGGGTTGGGCGGTCTCGTTGGGCCATATCGTCTGGATAAGGGTAACCCCATCCACCAAGTCGATCCCGCGGAGAAGCAAAAAGTGCCGAAACACATCATTGAGGAAGCGCGGCGAATGGGTCGTGAGGCGCTGGCGGAGCGGCTTCGGGAGATTGGGATGGATCAGCGGGAGTATGAGCAATACCGGGCTATGCAGGATCGAGTGCGGGGACCCCTCGCGTTGCTGCGTAGTGTCTTGAGCGGACTCAAGGCGGCCGAGGGTGAGCGTACATGGTTGCGCGGTCAAACAGATGGGGTTTGGGACGACAGTAAAATTGTGGAGGGTATTGTGGGGGAAAGGAATATCTACAAGCGCCGCGCGGATTCCACCGAGACGAATCCATTCCAGTCAAAGTATAAGAAGCGTCTTCTCTTTGTACTGGATGTAAGTGCGAGTATGTACCGCTTTGAAAGTATGGACCATCGTCTCTCTAAACTTGTGGAGTCTACTGTTATGGTGATGGAGGCTTTTACGGGGTTTGAGGATAAGATTGATTATTCTCTCGTCGGACACAATGGAGATGAAGCGTGTATTCCACTCGTACCTTTTGGTCAACCCCCCACAAACCAAAAGGCACGAATGGAGATTTGCCAACGCATGATTGCCTACGCACAATATTGCTGGTCAGGCGACAACACGGTGGAGGCGATGCGTCAAAGTGTGGATCTCGTTACAGCAGAAAAAGGTGACGCGTATTTGGTGTTCGTTATAAGTGATGCAAACCTGCAACGCTACGGCATTCATCCTCGTGTTTTGCGTCGTATTATGCTGAGCCACAAGGAGGTGCAGATGTTCTGCATTTTTATTGCCACACTTGGTGCCCAGGCGTCTAACCTGCAGGCGGAGCTGCCAGCGGGACACGGATTTGAGTGTATGCAAACAGACGCATTACCACACATTTTAAAGCAAATATTCATGGCTGTGAACCTACTCTAAAAGTGTAAAAGAAAAAGTAGAGTAAACACGTGACCATATATATATATATATATATATTTATTTATTTATGCTCGTCTATGTCATCTATTCTTTCAGACGGAGTGAAGGAAAGAAGAAGAGTTAAAGAACAACAACAAAAAAAGAGTAATAGTATTAGTAACAATAATGAGGAAAGACAGAAGTAGCAACAGAGAGGGAGAAAAAAAAGAAAAAGAAAGAAAACATACAAAAAGTATGGTGATATTTTCTTTAATAAGTTTATATTTATCTATTAAGAGAAAGCAGCAAGAACAACAATAAGAAAAATTGAGATAAAAGAGAATGACAACACAAAAAAAGACACAAAATTGCCGGTTGACTTTTTGTTTGTTGTGCTGTTGTTTTTATTTTTTTCGCGTTACGTTCGACTAATATTGCATATCAACTGCCTCGCTTTTTTTTTTTTCCACTTTTTTTTTTTGTTAATAAGTCTTTACAATCTTTTCATAACCCATCAGTTTTTAAAAGCTACAAAAAGAATATATATTTTTAAAAAGAGATATGAGTTGCAATGGCTCGATATGAATCATCGCCCCCCAAATGAATCAACAATACATAATGATTGTACCTTTGATGCAACACGTCTCTTTCTTTGTTTTCATTTATGTTTGCTTTATTGTTATTTTATTTGTGACATACCTGATTTCTTGAAAATACTTAGTCTCTTTCTTTTTCGCCTTTATTATTATTTTTTTGGATTCGTTAGGACATCTCCTTTTCTTTTTCACACATATTTTTATTGTGAAGGCATCAAAAAAAAAAAGAAAAAAAAAAGGAATTGCACAAACACACACAATTCCCCCCCTCCACCACCACCAAAACAAAACAAAAAAAAACAGTAAAGGGAAAATCAAAACAATTAAAAAAAAAACAAATAAATATTTTTTTTGATTTGTTTTTTTCCTTTAATTTTTTTTTTTTTCATTATTCCATCTTCTGAGTGTGTGTACTCTCTCTCTCTCTGTGTGTGTGTATATATCTTTAAACGTAACCCATTGAGCAAACGAATGAGTTCACCCGAAGATCAGGTGGAGGAGATACGCCGCCTGTTGCACTGCGCCTCGACCCGCGCGGATCCCTTTGCCATTCTCCAATTAGACCCCCAAACCTGTGAACTCCGTGACATTAACCGCCAATTCCGCCAAATAGTCCTCAAAGTACACCCCGACAAGTGCAGCCTCGCCAAGGCCGCGGATGCCTTCCATGTGGCGGAGAATGCGCACAAACTGCTAAGCAGTGAGGCCGTTCTCGTGCGCCTTAAAATCGCACACGCAAAGAAACTTGAAAAAGCCGCCGCCCTCAAAGCGTCGGAGCGGACGGCAACAAGTGAAACCCAAACTGCGGAGGAAATCACCCCGGAGGAGCGGTGGCGGCGGCGGCGACAGGAGCAAATGCTCGAACACCAGTTGGAGGCCGCGCGTCTCGCGGAGGAGGCGGCGCGAAAGAAACGGCGGGTGGAGAAGGAGACCCGGGAGCGCACCGAACTCGCGGAGGAGTTGGAGCGGCAGAGAAAGGAGTGGAAGGATTTGAACCTCTTTTGACGACACACACACCGACATGCACTTTTCTTTGCCATACCAATACATATATACACACACACAGAAGAAAGAAAAAAAAAGATAGAAGAAGGGAAGGAAGGACAAGGGGAACGAGTAGAACGTACAGTATTTGAGAAAAAGGTAAAGAAGAGAGCACCTCGAAGAGATACTGATTTATATTTATGAATTTCTCTCTTTCCGTTTATACAGTTGTATATGCTTTTGTGTGGGTGGGTTGTTTTGTATGGATGTTTGTATTCTGTTTTGGAGGTGTGAGTGCTTTTTGCTAGTGGTGTACATATACACTTATATATTTGTTATTCCCTTTTTTTGTGTGTGCTTTTAACACAAAGCAATATAAAAAAACGAAAAAAACACTTTCACTTCACTTTGCGAGTTTACCAATGAAAAAAGAAAAGAAAAAAACTATTCGCTTTTCTTTTGTATGTGCTTCGTACTCTCTTCGACATGATGATTTCCTTCTTTTCTTTTTCTTTTTGTGCTTTTCTCTCAAAAAGGAAGTTCAATTTTTCCTTCCTTTCTTCTTTTTTTTTCCTTTGTATTTTCCTTTTTAAATTCTGCATCACCCCTTTAGTACTTCCTCGCATTCCTTTCCCGTTGTATTTGTGTTTAGGCGGGATGCGGAACAACCCGCGAGGTGTTGGCCCTCGCCCCCCCCTCGCCATCGCCCCCCGTCGCCCCCCGACCCCGAGTGACTCCTCCGAGTACACCGACACCTCCTTTGACAGCGAGGAGGACGAGGAGACGACGTACACGCCGAGCCATGAGCCCTTCTTTCTGCGCCTTCCCGGTGCGGATGGGGCGCGGCCGGGGTTTGGCCCCCCGGACGCCGTTTCTTTGGTGAGTACGTGCCATTTGGTCTCCCCCTCCCGCGCCCGTGTGGCGGAGGACGGGATGTGGAGTATGAGTGGGAGTCGCGTCAACATGTCTCTCCGACCCAACGCGCACTTCATGCACGCCCAGGCGGAGGAGGGTGGCGCGGCGGAGGTGCCGCGATTGACGCAGCAAAACCTCCGCCGCCTTCCGCTTGCCAAGACGGATGGGGAGACGCGGCCCTCGTTCGAGACGATGCGAATGATTGAGCGCGACGCGGCGGCGGCGATGGGGAAGGAAACGGACGCCCACACATCAAGCGATGAGGGGAGGGAATCGGATGCGCAAAAGGGGCGCACAGCGATTGAGGTGTGGGACCCCGTCTTGCCCAACACCCACCCGTTTGAGGAGGTCAACGCGTTAGGGGGGCGTCAGGGTCGTAGAGAGGATGAGACGAATAGGGAGAATACGCCCAACGCCCATCATCTATCGCGTTTGTCCCCATCCGGGCGGTCGCCCTCAGGCGGAGGTAAAATGACGGATGGGAATGGAAGGAATGGGGAAATCCAACCGTCCCGATCCCCGCTAACGTCCCCACGCGCCGTGACGCTTCAACCAAAGAGACAAGAAGTCCCACGTCTGGGAACACCCGGAGTTCGTGTAGCGGACAAAGCGGCGCTCCCGGAGGCGCCATTAAACCGTAACGGTGGATCCCCTTCGACCAATGTGTTAGGACCCGACGCCCGCACGACGGGCGCGGCGCAGGAGATAACCAAAGCGACGACATCAGTGCCGCGGGCTAATGGGACACGCACAGCAAGTGTTCCGGCGCCGCCCCCATCGTGTACGCCATCCGCCTCCCCGCAGGTGCAGACACGGGCGAAACTCCAACGACCGCCCATACAGAGGCAAAAGCAGCATCCCCAACAAAAACAACCACTATTGCACCAGCAACAGCCACACCAGCTACCCTTGCCGCCACCCCCACCCCCACTGCTACACCTCCAGTCAAAACAGTTACAACCACAACCACAACTACGACCACAACCACAACCACAACCACAACCACAACCACAACAACAACAACAACAACAACAACAACAACAACAACAACAACAACAACAACAACAACAACCACAACCACGACCACAACCACAACCACAACCACAACAACCACCGCCGCAGGTGTCCGGTGAGGCGACTTCCATTCCAGAGGCACAAGCCAAGGCAAA
Source organism: Trypanosoma mega (assembly GCA_030849715.1). Classification (NCBI taxonomy): domain Eukaryota; phylum Euglenozoa; class Kinetoplastea; order Trypanosomatida; family Trypanosomatidae; genus Trypanosoma; species Trypanosoma mega. The sequence goes on along the minus strand of JASANV010001426.1, from coordinate 35,483 downwards.
GCCGCCGTTACCCCAACCTCAACCAAAACCACAGGCCACACAAGTAGCGCAACGCAAATCTAGACCCCTGGTGCCGTCCCTGCAGGTGCTGAAACCCGACACCACCGAGGAGAAACAGCCACGAATAGGCACCAAACCCCCGCCCACGGACGGCGAGGAGATGCGAAAGGCAAACGAAGAGGCCATTCGCCGCGCAGAGGAGTTACGACGACGCCTCTACGCCGAGGCCGCGGCGCAACGTCGGGCGGAAGCGTTAGAAAAGGAAACGCCCCCCAACGGCCACACCATCGCCCCCTTATGCGAGCCACGGACGTACCTGAGCCAACGCCATGACGTACCTTCTCCAACCGGCGCGTTGGCGAGTGGGAGTCCACGAGCGCCGATCTCATCCCCGTCCAAAGCCACTCCCGCCTGTCTCGCGCCCGACGCGGCGCCGCAGCCCGAGGTGCGCCGCACGCCCGCCGTGCAGCTGCAGCGCCGCGACGCCCCCCTCCCGCTGCACGGCGAGTGGGACGCCCAAAGTGCGCGCGGGGCGAACTCCCGCGCGGGGCTCTTTGTGCGCGACGAGGCCGCCTCCCGCCGACGGGTGGTGCGGAGCGAGTTGGCCGAGCGCGCCGCCATGCTGGACCGCATCATGCACCACCAGCACGCCCTCAACGCGGGGGACGAGGGGGAGACGCCGCCGCCGCTCCGCCCGTCGGAGACGCCGCCGGCGAAGGAGACACACCCGTCCCGGGCGCGGCGTCGGCGCAGTGGGAGTCGGCCCCGGCAACGACAGCACAAGATGGATGTGGTGCCGTTTGGCAGCCAGGGCGGGCTCCGCTCGCTCGTGCTGAGTCAGGTGCTGCTGGAGTCCGTGGAGGCGCCAAACGGGGACGGCGAACGCCAAGTGACGTGGCCGAGACAGGAGCCCAAGGTGCGATCCGCCGGCAACGCGGAGGGGAGACGAGCGGAGGTGGCGGGAACGAGGGCGGTGCGCACACTCCCGCCCATTGTGCAGGGAAATGGACAGCCACCGGATGGGCGACAGGGAGTGTGGATCTGAGGATTTGGAAGGGGGTGAGATGGATTCGGGAAGGTAGGCATGTGGATGGGTTTCATCTAGACTTCTTTTTTTTTTTTGCGGTGTTGTACACTTTTATATGCATCTTTTGTGTGTGTGTGTGTGTGTGTGTGTGGAGGTGTGAATATGGGTGTGTTTTTAGTGGAATGACTGTATGTAGTGTGTGGCGTTTATGTATAACTATATCCTGTATCATTGCATAAAGAAAGAAGCGTATGCGTTTTGTCAATTGTTGACGTATGTGTGTCCTTTTTTTGTTTGTTTGTTTGTTTTTCAATCATTGTGCCTTTGGATACTCTTGCTTTTGCATGACTTCAATGTGTGCGATAAGAATAAGAATAAATGAATGTGTAAGAGGAGGAGCAACAGAATTCCATCAAGCACAATGTGAACACCAACAACAAAAAAAAATAAAGAGAGATGTTTTGGTTATAGAAAGCACACTTACAAGAAAGACAATATGGACAAAAATATTTAAAAACGAAGGTGAGGATAGTGAAGAGCAGATGGGCATTGAATCAATCAAACAGTTTTTCTTCCTTTTTTTTTGTTGTGCCTTCAAAGACTTATCCCTCACACCTCCACAAAATATTGAAAAAGAAAAAGCAGAAATCGTCGAAATAGACAATTTTTAATTTTCTTTCTGTTTCCTTGTTTTTTTTTTTTTTTGGTAAAAAGGAACCTCTATCTTCATTTTTATCCCTATTCTGTCCGGAATGGCTTTTCCAGCCATGTACTGGTGTGTTCTGTTTTTTGTTATATTATGATTGTGCCATTTGTTATACTCTTTTCCACCCTTACAGTTTTTTGTTTTTTCCTTTCTTTGTGTATTTTTCCATTTTATAGTGTGTGTTTTTTTTTCCTTTTAATTTGCTTTTTCCTTTTTTTGGTTGTTGCGGCAAATGTCTTTAATTCTTTTTTTTTCTTTTTTTTTTCTTCTCATTGTCATTCTCTCGTTGCACATGAAAAAAAGAAAAGAAAATTGGTTTCCTTTATATATATATATTCTCTTACTAAATATGTGTGATTATATACACTTATATCGCTTTTTTTTTCTTTTTTTTTGTGTGTGTTGGTGGTGTTTTTTTCTTTTTTTTTGTATTTTAATGCCATTCTTTCGCTCTTTTATTGGAGGGAAATCTTATGGGGAAATCAAAGAGAAGAGAGAAAGTAAAAGGAATAAAATGAGGATAAAAAAGGGAAAAAGGTATAGTGAGAATAAAATGGGGGATATAAGAAAAAGCAGAATATCTTAAATAAAAGATCGTTTTATTAGCTATTTATAAATAAATAAATATATATATATATATATATTCTTTTTTTTTTTTGTCTATGTGTGTAAATTTGAGGGAATGGCACGTTTGATTTTGCGAAGAGTAGATGGCATTTTCTATCTGGATGTTGAATGAAATTTTGTACAATGAACAAAGTAAAGATCTGAGTTTGTAGTAGATGTATGTGAGTATAAATCTATGGGTCTGTGTATTTATTTTCGAAATGTTTCACAATGACAAACATAACGAATGGGAAGCTAAAAGCTCCAGAATTGAAAGGGAAACAAACAAAATGAAAAAAAAAATATAGGAAAAAATATAGAATCCATTTTTTTTTGTTTTCCCTATTATATATATATATATATATATTATTATTATTATTATTATTATTATTATTATTATTATTTTCATTTCACCCTTTGTTGTTTATGTCTCTCTTCAGTACAAACACTGCTACCACCTTCAATCAGTAACAACCCAAAATAGTTTTTTTTCTTTTTTCTTTTGTATTTTCAAAGGTGTCTTTATCATTCCTCACAATGTGTTTAACGCACCCCTCTCTTTCCTTGCGTTCTTTTTTTTTTGTTTTCTTCCTTTCCATTACAAATACGATTGAAATCATCGTTTCATACGGTCTCACCCAAACAAAGAACGAATAATCAAACAAAAAGAGCGAATGCAAAAACTAACTAAATGGAACAAAAAAAGACAAAGAATGTGTCACTTTTGTTCGAGCATGTTTTTGAGAACAATGTACGAACAAACATAGTGTGACAAAAAAAGAAAGTAAAGAGTTATTCCGAACAAACAATACCAAAAGATACAAAAATTGGAGTGATGTGTTTTAGAATACCCAAAGTTTTTCATTTTTTTTCATTTTTTGGTCATGTTTTTGATTGGTGTGTACTTATTACAAAACATATAAACAATTTTTCTTTTGAGAGGCTTTTTGTTTTTGTTTTTACGGAAGGTATTAAAATGTATACTTTTTTATTTTTATCCGTTATTGTCATCAATTCATTTGCATTTTTGCCTCTTTTTTTTTTATTGGTTTGTTTAGTTAATATAGTAGGCAGACGAAACGTTCTGTTAGGGGAAGGAATTACTTAGCGAAACTTAAAGAAAAAACAAAAACAAAGAGAAGCGCAAGAATTCAAAAACAGTAAAGCGAAAAGTAAAAAACAAAACAAAACAAAAAGAGACCATCTCCTTTTCTCTCTCCTCCACACATCCTAATAGAGGAATGCGAGTGTTACGTCCCCAAAGTCCACTCCATATGTGGCGTACTTTCCCCATTTCCCCCATTTCCTCTCTAACCCGTTGTGTCTCCTCTGTTTCCCCAAACCGCGCCGCGTCGCTTTCCTCCCCCAACGCGGCGGATGGGGTGCGTGCGGCGCTCATTGGACCGTTACGCCGCGCGGAATTACTCTCCGCGTTGGCCCGTTTGCTCGAACGCGATGCGACGCTTGGGCCGCGGCTGTTGGAGTCCCTCTCCGGCGACACGCTTCGCCTCATGCTCGTTATTGGGACCGCGCAGGAGTACTTTGGACAGGAGGCGGTGGAGGATCAGCTCCGCTCCGTCGACACCGATCTCGACGATAGCATTTCCTCACAGGAGTACAACGCGTGGGTCGAGTCGGCGGTGCGGACCCGCGCGATGGATCGCACCCCAAACGAACAAACCATTCACAAAACAACAACAACAACAACAACAGCTGAAACAAAAGCAACAAAAGCAACAGTATTAACAGCAGCAGCAAGAGTAGAAACAGCAACGATAGCTCCATCAACGGCAACAGCATCAACAACTGCAGCAACAACAACAACAACAGCAGCAGATACAGCTACAGCAACAGCAGCAGCTGCACCAACAGTAGCAACAGTAGCAACAGCAGCTCCATCCACATCGTCTAGAGCTCCATCCGCAACCACTGCAACTTCATCCGTTGCGTCGACGCTCTCCTCCTCGTGTGCCGCGCCGGAGCATGAGCAGGGACGCGGCAAACTATCCTGGCCGCTATGGCGTCGCATCGCCCTCTCCGCCGCCGTCCCATTTGTCGCGTTTGGGATGCTCGACAACGCCATCTTCGTCACCGTTGGCGATGCGATTGATAAAGGGGTGGCGGATACGTTTGGTTTGACCACCATGGCAGCCGCTGCCCTCGGCGGGGTGGTCTCAGGCACCGCGGGCATTCAAGTCCATGGATTGGCTGAACGTTTGGCGCAAAGATTCCCGTTTGCGCGGGAGCCGACGTTAACCCCCGCGCAACGCGTCAGCAAAGCACATGGGAGGGCGACACAATGGGGAAATTCAATTGGAATGGTGATGGGACTTTTGATTGGTATGACGCCATTAATACTTCTCTCCCCATCCGCCTCATGAGGCCACAGTGGGGGTGGTGGATCAATGAGGTAACAACAAAGGGAGGGGATATATATTTAAAAATTAATATATATATATATATATATATATATATATATATATATATATATTGTATTATATTATATTGGATAGATCATAAATAATGAAAAGAGAGGAAGAAATCAGAGGGGAGAGGGTATGAATACACTTGGGAAAGGGAGAAGCGGATGTGCTTAATGTCTGTTTTTTGTTTTTTTGGTGGATAATGTTTCGTAAGGAATCGATCCAATTTTTATTACTATTATTGTTATATAATTATATGCACATTTGTATGCGTACATGTATATATATATATATATATATATATATGGTTGTTTACTTTTGTCATGGCATATTTGTGATGTTTATCATATCACTCTCTCACCCTCCTCTTCTTCTTCCTTTACGTTTGTACTTTTTTTTTTTGCGATTTTTGTTGTCTCACTCGATGTGTTTGCAATAAATAGACACACACACACACACACACATACAAGTAAAAGGTACAACTTTATTGAGTGTTTTGTACAAAGAAGAGAAATTGTTTTTTAAACGGATTCAATGGAGCAATAGAGAAGAAACAAACAAAAAAAAATGAGTGAGATAAACGTGCTGTGAAAGGAGATGTCATAGAATGAAACCATACAACAGTGGAGCAAAAAAAAAAAAAGAAAAAAAAAGATGAAATATGAAAGAAAACGAATGTAAAACGAAAAAGATTGAAAGAAATATAAAGAAGTCATCCGAAATGAGTACGCACCCGATTCAGACTATTCTTACTGTATTTATATATATATTTTTGGATGTGTGAAAACATGTTTGGTCTTCTTTTGGCTTCTTTTTTGCTGTCTTTTTTTTTTTTTGTTTGTGTTCGGTCCTCTTTCGTTTAAATGAATATCTTATTTATGTATTCCTATATTTCGAACATTCTTTTCTTTTTCTTGGTCTTGTTCAAGGAGATAATCAGGAGGGAGTTTGTGTGTATGCGTTTAAAAAGAAATAAAGAGAGTGAAAGTCAAAAGTTTTCCCGTTTTAATTATTTACTTTGTTTGCTGTTTTTTTTTTTTGATTGTTTGTTTGATTTCTCTTTATCTCTCTTTTCTTTTTATTCCATTTACTCCTTATTCCCGATGGACGTCTCCTTTTTTTTTTTTTGCTATTATTGTTTATTTATATATATATATATATATATATATATAAATATCATGTGATCTCACATGTAGTGAAGACACTTGTTCGTTATTTCAACATTTTTTTTGTTTTTTTCCCGTTTTCTACCATTTTTCACAGGTTTTATTCTTATTTTCTCTCTCTGGTGCATGTTACCGGAACATGGGCATGATGTTTGTGTGCTTAGGATGCCCCATTTTTTTTTTTTTTGTTTGATTGTGGTTATCATTCTTGGCGTAGCTTCAAAGATAAGGGCCACGCAGTCACAAGGAGAATAACGCCAACGTGGAAAAAGAAAAAGTCTGATTTCATGGAGTATGTCTTCTTTTATGGTGTTTTTTTTTTGTCGTTTTGTGACCTTGTTATTGAAACGACATTCTTTTCTGTTTTTTTTTTTTTACTCTTTTTTTTTTTTCTTCTTCTTCTTCTTTTTATTTGCATTGTTACTTCTTTCACACATTTGAGGATATTTTATTGAAGTGAAATAGTATATTGCTACTTGAGTGGCCATCATCCGAAAAGCCATAAAAGCTATACCCGAACCTATTCGAGAGAGATCGCCACAAAAAAAAGAAAACCAAACAAAGTAAAAAAGAAAACAAAAAAAAGAAGAAAAAGAGTACACTCCCTTTTTTCCCTTTTTTCCTTTTTTCCCCTTTTCCTGTTCCTTGTTCCCATTCCCCTCCATGGAGAGTGCGTATCTAAAGAACAGTGTAGGCCCTGTCCTCGCCAAGGCCGTCGCCGAGACCGTCCTTGCCCAACCCAGCAATCCGCAGGAGTACCTCGCCCTCTACCTTCTGCACGTTCTGCAGGAGGAGGAGCGGGTCGCCGCGTGCGCGGCGCTGCAGCGAAAGGTCGAGGCGCAGCGTCAGGTGTGGGCCGCCGAGCGCGCCGTGCGTGAGCGACGGGCGGCGGACGCGATTCACCGCTTCTTTGCGCGTTACGCCGCGCGGGTGCGTGCGCGCCGGGCCGCCGAGGCCGCGCTGCTCGAGCAGTACGAGGACGCCGAGGCCGACGCGGACGCGCTGCTCGAGCCGGACGAGGAGCCCGACGCGGACGCGGACGGCGGCGTGGCGGAGGCGCGGGCGGAGATGCGCGAGGCGCGCGCCGACTTTCTCCGCGCGCAGTCGTTTATGCGGTTTGTGCGGCCGTCGCACCTCGGCGCCCTCAAGATGGCGCTCCTCGCGCGGCGGGAGGCGGTGCGGGCGGGGCAGGACCGCGCCGCCGCCGACGCCGCCGCCACAACACGAGGAACAACAGCAACACCAACAGAAGGAGACGAAGGGGCGGAAGGGGCGACAGGGGGAGCGCTTCTTGTGCGCGCTGCGCGTCCCCGGCACGAGCGGGTGGACCGCGCGCTTCTGCTGTACCGCGTGCTGCGCGGGTGGTGCTACGCCCTCCTCGGCGCCGCCCCCCGCGCCACCGACACGCCGGCAAAGGTGGCCGCGCTGCTGAAGCCGTCCGTGTGGGCCGAGCGGCTGCGCGCCTTCCACCCGACCGCGGCGTATCCCTTTGCCGGCGAGTCGCAGCCGCCGCCGCGTCCGCGTCAGGTGCGGCGTGTGGCCCGACTGCTGCGCGTGTGGCTGAGCGACGGCGCGCGCCCCGCCCCAACGCCCCCGGCGGACGACGAGGACGAGGAGAGCGACGACGCGCCGCGGGAGGAGGCGGCGGCGCGGGCGGAGGCGCTCGTTGCGCGGGTCGAGGCGGCGGCGAAGGCGGAGGGCGTCGTCCTCTTCGCGCTCCTCCGGCTGCTGCGCGCGGCGTCGGCGTTTCGCGTGGCGCGCGATGCGTGGCTTGCGGCGCTGCAGCAGCACGGCGCGGAGCTCCCCCCCGACGAGGAGCCGCCGGAGGAGGAGGACGCGGACCCGAACAATGAGGAGGCGCTGCGGGACGAGGAGGGGGAGGTCGACGCGGCGGCGGTGCGGCGCATGGAAATGGTGATCGGCGTCGACGAGGATGAGGCGCTCGCGAAGGTGTGGGAGGAGTTGGACGAGGCGGAACGGGAGAAGTGGCGCGCCATCGCGGCCGCACGGAAACGGGAGGAGAGCGCACAAGACGAGGATGAAGAGGAGGTCGAGGCGGAGGAGTAGCAGACATGTATAGGAAGAAGGGGAAAGCGGAGGAGGGAAGGGAGGAGTGGGAAAGAGGAGAGGAAAATGATTCATATCCCCTCGGAACAGTAGTAATGAACAGCAACAAGAAGAAGAAGAAGAAATATCTCCCCAAAACAAAACAGAACAAAAAAATAAATAGGGAAGGGGAGATTTGTATGCATTTTTATTATGTTCATTATTACTATTTTTTCTTTTGTTTCGTTTTGTGCGTGTAGTGTATGATTTATTATTTCATGTACATTTTCGTACCTATGCACTTCCCTCCTACCCTTTTCTTTTAAATTTCTCTCTTCTCTTTTCTTTTCGTGTTTTTTTTTCCTGCTTATTATTGTGTATTTATGTGTTTTCCTCTCTTCTGAAATTCGGGGCGACTTTCGACGGAAAAACGAAAACGAAGAAAAGAAAAAGCAAAAGGTAATATGAGGGAGTGAGCGTGAGTACAAAAGATACACACACACACACACACAAAGGGAGATGAAATGAGAAGCGTTTATGGGAACGGAGAATACAATAAATCATTACAAAAATGAAAAAATATAAACAAAAATAGATGAATGTACGTACAAACAAACAAGCAAACGAAAAAGGAGCAAATCGATACGAAAATGATTTAGACTATTGAAACAAACAAACAAACAAAAAGGGATGTATGATTCTTTGTTTTTTTTATGATTTTTTTTTTTTTTTGTATGCTCGTCATTTCTTTGTTTTTTTCTTGTGCACATTCTTGTGTATTCATTTAATTCCCTTTTGTTTCTTTTCAATAATACGCCCATCAATGTAAATACAAAAGAGACAGAAAAGAATAATATCCCACACACACACACACACACACACCAAAAAAAAAAAAAAAATCTGTACAAAGAAACCACATTTCTCATTACGATCTCTAGACCGACAAACAAATTGAAGAAATTCGGATTGTTTCAATGATTTTTTATGTGATTTTGTGTATTCGTATTTATTTTGTATGTATACTTGCGTACGTCAAGTCATGTATTTGTGTATGTAACTCTTTTTTCTTCTTCTTTAACTTGATCTGTTTTTCTTTTCCTTTGAGGACCTTCATAGTACGACGTATACACGTTCATATAGTTCAGTTCACACACAAAAAGAAAAAAATATTTACATAAAATACCCTCCCAAATATATATATATATAAATAGGATTGCTGTTCTTTTCTATTTTGCTTTTTTTTGCTCAACGAGACATTCGTTTTGGCCTTTACAAATGTTTCGCCGCATCCCCCCACTCCTTCGCGGGTGGGAGGCGAGCACAAAGCAACAAAACCGTTACTCCAAATCCGCCCTTTCCACCCGTCGCCTTCGACAACACACGCAGAACGAGAACGCAATGCTTCGTCAACACATAAACGAATCACACGGCGTCACGCAATGGAAACGCGCCGCACTTCGGCACCAATTGGGACACACCGCGGCGCATTTGATGGGATCCGCAAAAGGCTCCCCAAACGCGATGGCCGCCGCGCGCGAACTCCTCTCCGCGCAGGAGGCCATTCGACAAACCATGCGAGGCGGAAGGCGGGAAAGGGCGGGGGCGTTTGCGGGCACAAAGAAATGGCGGCGTTAAGTGAAGGGAATGTGTTTGGAATGAGAAAATGGAGGCGATGGAGGAAGGAATGTTTGTTTGGGAAAGGGGGTGTTTGGAGTATTTGACACAGTCGAGTTTCTTACTGTTATTATTATTATTGTTATTGTTATTATTATTATTTTTTGACGCAATACGATGTTTTGTTTTGTTTTTCGTTTTGCCAAAAACCTTTCTACGAAGTACAATCGTCTTCTCTCGTTTTTTACTTTGTTGTCTCACACATTTTAAATATGTATTTGTGTACAAATGAAACAAAAATCTTCCTTTTTATTTTTTTATGTTTCGCTTGTGTATTTAATCATCCAACAAATGCATTACCAAACACACACCATCCCAAACGAGGTGAAAAGAGGGGTATTGAATATATTTACAAATACTACATTTATAGATTTATTTCATATTTACTCTTTTTTGCTTTGAATGCGGCGTGTTTCTCGCGGTATTCCCTTTTCCCCCAAATCCCCCCATCGTCTCCTCCACACATCCTCCCCAAATACGGGACGCGTGTCGTATGCGTTTGGGGAATACCTTCAACGCCTTCCCCGCGGACTGCGGGATGTGCTTTTGTGGTCCCCCGTCATCGCGGCCATCTTTTTCGTGTGGCGGCAACAACCCACGTACTTTATGGCACACGCCCGGCAACAGTTATTGCGCCGACCAACAAGTGAGGGGCATACCAAGGGGGAACCAAACAATGAGAGGGAAAGAGAGGGAAAGGAAGTGTGCATTCGATTGGATGATGCGGCGGGGTCAAGAGTGCATGGTGTGGCTTTTCCAGTTGTACAAAAAGACAACAGCACCAAAGGGGACGCGGTTGTGCCACGGGATTTTACTCCGCCATTTAGTTTGGGTGAGGATTTACAAAAGGGGGCAGCGGCGAATGTGTGGGGGGTGCCATTGCGCGTAGTCTTTGACGGGGACAAAGTGGTTGGTTACGCCCCGGTTCGTTAAATCACACGCACACAAAAAAAGAGAGAAGTAAACAGTAAATAAAGGAATCCAAAAAATCGAAAAAGAAGAGAGTTCTTCTTATTTACGTTTTTGTTTTCTTCTTCTCTCAAACAGAGGTTGCTCTTTTTCGTTTAAGTGTTCTCTTGGTTTACTCGTGTATTGTAGTATGACTACATGCTGTTTGGCTGTGACACGAGAGCAAAAGAAAGAAGACAAAAAAAAAATGAAGAATACTCATAGAGAGAGAGAGAGAGGGTATGTAATAGTGAAAGAGAGTGGTATCCCCCCCCTCTCCTCAGTTATCAAAATTATCAAAACGCTTGCGTTGCTTAACTTCTACCCTTTTCTATAATATGTTGTATCCGATTTTCCTTTTCCTGTTTTCTCCTCATTTGATTATAATAATCAAACGAATGACATTAGGTAGGTATTGTTTGTATTCCAATTGCTCCTAAAAGAATCTCGCACACGATATTATTCACAGCATCGATATAACCACCACCAAAAAAAAAAAAAGGAAACACAAATACTATATACACACCTCATTAAATATATTTATTCCTACTCTTTTTTTTTTTTTTGCTATTCATCTTCGGGTGGTTACAAACAATAACTCAGGAAAGGCACGAGGCAGAGCAATGCGAGGAAGGGTAAACTATTTGAGTGTGATGTTTGCTTTCCCTCGACAATTTCTTCTGACGGCCATATCCCTCCTTTTCCTCCCCATCTCCCTCACCGACGCGTACCACTGTGTGTTTGATGCATGGCAGAATAGCAGTGGCACTATGCCAGCCATCATTCGCGAACTCCCATTGCCATTTTCCAGCCACAAGTCTCTTGCCGCCCCGCCAACCGGATGGGGACCTCTTCGCATTGGTGTCTTTTGGGAGGACCTTGACGATTCCACCCGCTACTGCACCAAGTCTGGCCAAGTGCGGCCAAACTTTCGCGGCGGCGTTCAAACGTGTTTACAGGAGAACGTCTTGACGCCGGCAAAGCGCCAAATCCTCACCGACACCCTCATTCCGCGCGCGGTGCGGTTGCATGGGGATAAACTGTACGTCTCAACCGTAACGGGAGCCATTGTGGTGCCGCGCTACACCTCTGGAATATGCGCGGAGTTTACGATCCCCACTTCGCACGGCACGGATGGGGTACGAGGGGCGGATATGCTCTTTTATGCCGCCGCCGGCCCCCTCTCTGCTGGACAGGTGGCGCTGACCGTGATTTGCTCGTTTGGACCGGGGAATAGACCAGTGGTTGGGGCCGCTAACTTTAATCCACGTTATATTGATGGCACCACACAAATGGTGCGCGTCGTCGCGCATGAGATGGCCCATGCGTTGGGTTTCTCCTCGAGTGTGTTTGAGAGGCTGGGAATGGTGCGTACGATCGCCTCCCTGCGTGGCAAGAGCAATGTTTTGGTGATGCATTCCCCACTTGTGCTAAACCAAACACGCTCACACTTTGGCTGTGCGACGGCACCGGGAATGGAAATGGAGGACGAGGGTGGGGAAGGAACCGCCCTATCGCACTGGAAGCGACGCAGCGCAAAGGATGAGTTAATGTCCGGCATTGTAGAGGCCGGGTATTACTCGGTGCTGACTATGGCCGCGATGGAGGCCACCGGATTCTATCGCGCGCAGTGGGGGAAGGAGGAGCCATTGTATTGGGGGAAAGGTGTGGGATGCGACTTTATGAACGGAAAGTGTGTCATCGATGGGCGGACCCAGTTCGACCGGATGTTTTGTGACGGCAGCATCACACAACTGCAGTGCACCTCCGATCGAGTTGGATTGGGGCAATGCAACGTGCAGCTCTACGGTTCTGCCCTTCCCTCGCAGTTTCAGTACTTTGCCGATGCGAGGCGTGGGGGTCCGGCGGATGAGCTGACGGATTACTGTCCGTTGATTAAGCAAAGGGCGTCGTGTGTGTCGGGCCGACCTCCTTATAGCGTGACGGGAACCCAATCGCGCTGCGCGAGCACAGTCAATCTCTTCTCGGGCAGCTTTCCGGTTGGGGATATTTGTGTGGAGGTTTGGTGTGACGGGGGGGAAAGCGGTTTTGGTGTTCGCTACGCCGGCGACGCCACATGGCACGCGTGCAGAGGGGGTGACGTACTCACCCCATCCTCACAGTCTAGGTTTTCGAGAGGATCGATTATTTGTCCCTACTTTGATGAAGTGTGTAGTGTGGAGCAGTTGCCTGGTAATTTTACCAACACGGCTCGCGTATCCTCTTCTCGATTCATAGCCATGTTACTAAACGTGGGGTTTCTCATTGCCATTTTATTTATCTATCTGTAGAACAGTGGAAATAACAAGAGGAGTAAAAACACGAGAACAAAAAGGAGAAAAGTGTTTATTTTTTAAAAAAATTTATGTTATTACTGTTTTTGGATGATAAAATACATTGTTTAAATGTGCATATCTTTTTTTTTTTTACGGTTTTAACTCAACCAGTCAAAATACAACGCACTATGAGGGAGGAAAGAGATTTTCTTTCATCGTATATTTATGTGTTTACTTTTACATGTGCGAGTTTAAATTGATTTATTTTTCTGTATGTGTGTCTTTTTTTTTTTTTTTTACATATGAATTTTCGATATTTCAATATTTATTGGGACTTTTTACCTACATAGCGTGCGTGAAATGACGAAGAGGAATACACATACCACTTATTGAGGACAAGAAGTAAAAAAAAAAAAATAGGCCTTACTGAATGATAAAGCTTCAGAGAATTTTTGACTCTCAATTTTGAAAATATATATATTCTTTACAGCTTTATCTTTCTTTTCTTCCTTTTTACTGTTATTTCCACACACACACACAAACAAAAAAAAAAGTGAAAAGAGAGAGAGAGAGAGAGAGAGTCCCGGGGTCTCTTCTACGTGAAAGGAAAAAGGAACCACTAAACAGCAAAAAAAGAAAACACGGGTAGGAGGATAAGTATTAAGAAAGGAAAGGAATACAGAAAAAAAAGAAAAAAAAAGCGAGAAGGAAAAGAGAACTCAATAGAAGCAAAAAAAAAAAAAACGGGAAAAGAAGAAAAAGGAGTGATATTTTACAGACCATCAAGGCACAAGACAAGGTGAGAAGAGGTTTCCGCATCGAGTTGCGGTAATTGTAGCTTTTATCACACACTGCACCTACGCATTGAGCCGGAATACTTAGGGGAATGAACGCAGTGGATGAACTCAACTTTCGCCTCGGTATCGGTCCTGCTCGGCCACGTCTACCAATCACACTGCACCGCTCTGGTTATGTGGCTGTGCGTCAGCTTGGCAAAGGCAGCTTTGGTAATGCGTACCTTGTGTTTCATAATGAACGCAAACAGTACTATGTAGTGAAGCATGTGAATATGGCCAACATGTCCTCCCGACAGCGTAAAGACGCCCATCAAGAGATTGCCGTACTACAACAACTCGATCACCCTAATATTGTACGTTATGTTGAATTTTGTGAGGAGCACCCACACCTTTATATCGTCATGGAGTACGCCGATGGTGGGGATGTATTTACACACATGAAACACCTAAAGAGCAGTACATGGGCCCTTGGGGGGGGCGGAGCAGGGGTTGGGGAAGGCCTCACGGAGGCACAAATCATTAGTCTCTTTGTGCAAACCACCATGGCAGTGAAGTACATGCACGATCGTCGTCTTTTACATCGTGATATCAAATCCCAAAATGTCTTTCTTACACAAAGTCATGTTGTGAAGTTAGGTGATTTTGGTATCAGTACGGTTTTGATGAGTACGGTTGCAATGGCCAAAACCATGTGTGGTACACCATGCTACTTTTCACCAGAGTTGTGTCAAGGAAAGCCGTACAATAATAAAAGTGATATATGGGCCCTTGGGGTTCTCTTGTATGAACTGTGCAGCACCGGTCGTCTCCCGTTTGAGGCGACAAGCATGAATCGATTGATGGATGAGATCTGCAAAAAGGAGCCGCGTCGTATTTCCCCCCGTTACTCCGATGATCTATGGAATCTTATTTGTTGGATGCTCAAAAAAGATCCGAAACACCGTCCTGACGCGGGACAGGTGCTTCACTCTCCCGTCCTCATGCGTGCCATTCCCGATGTGGTGAAGAAACTCAGCACCACCGACAACAGATACGAAAAGGAGTATAATCGTCTCCTCGCCCCCGACGCCACCCCACCCCCACCCATTCGACCCGGTGTGGAACCTGTCAAGAAGGAGAACGCATCGCCAGACGCGTTCCCATCCGCAGGAGCCGCAGCAGCTGCCGCCTTGGCAGGAGGTGGCGTTGGTGGGGGTGGGGGACGCTTAGATTTATTCCGAAAGCGTAACGAGGAGTACCCGTTCAACCGCATTCGTGATGATCCGGTAAAGGATTGGCTTGCAAAGCGGCAAGGCGCGCTAAGAGTGGATGCCCCACGCGCGAACCCGTCAGGGGAGCGAGCGGCGTACGATCCTGTACTGCTGCGTGAAAAGAAGCATGTCGAGGAGTTGGACAACAAGAGCAACAACAGACCCAAGAACCATCACGTACCTGGAGTTGATTATAATGGAAAGGTGAAGGATGATGCTAGGACGGTGCCGGAGCAGGAGGCGCTGGAGGAGAAAATGACAAAGGGCAAGGAGGGTGATAAGGCGACCCCGAAGCCGCAGGAGGGTCCAACCAGTCGGGGTGGCATTCCCGTTCCCGCCATCGCCAAAGCGTTGAGGCCGGAGGAGGCCAAACCTACCCCAGCGGCGGAAAAGGCCATACTGGAGTCCAAAACGAAAGCTGTCATCTCCCCACATCAAGATGGCCGTGTCTCCCTGCACGAGTTGTTCCTTCGCTATGATGAGAACAAGAAGCGTATGGCGCGTGATCGGGATGCGCGGCGTCCGGTAGACGAACTGCGTCCTCTTGGGCCAATGAACTATCAACCGCCGAAACCGACTCCCCCTGTTCCGGCGGGTAACGGTGCGGGGGCGGATCTGCTGTGGCGCGGACAGCAACCGCCCCCACCACGAAGGGCGGTGCATGAGGAAAAGAGTGCACACGTGACGCCAAAAGTAACGGAGGAAAAGAAGGAAATCATGCCAAGACCCATCATTTCCCCAAGAGAGCCACCGCCGCGAAAAGACGCACCAGCAGATAGCAAGCAACGTGAGCAAACGGCGGAAGAGGTGTCACCGTTGCCTAGTAATGATCTAGCCCTCGTTTTGCGTGAAATGACAAACCACTTTGAGTCTTTTTATGGCGGTAGTAGTTGCGGTAGTGGAAACAGTGCGGGAAATGCCGTTCCCTCTGCTGCTGCTGCTGCTGCTGCTGCTAGTGCTACTGCGATGCCTGGGAAACCAAAAGAGCCTCTCACCACCGAGAAACAACCTTCCCCCACCCCACCCGCACCGAGAGGTGAGAAAAATGGCAACGCAAAGGAAAAGGAACCCAATGAGGGCATAGAGAAGGAAAAAGGCGCCACTCCTAGTCTCCCCACAACCCGAGAACCGGCCCCGACCCCAAGTAAAGACGCCACGCCTTCCACCCAACCCGTTGCGCCGGATGCGGAGGTGACCGACGCCGCCGGACCCGCTGAGGAGTTCGCCGACGCCCTCGGGACAACGCTGAACGTGAAGGTCCTTCAACAGCGCGCCGAGGAGGCGGCCGGGGCGGTCGAGGACGGCGTCGCCGAGGCCTCCCCTCCGCGCATCATGGCCGCCATGCCATGGATGGGCCGCTTCGCCAAATGCGCTCCCCCATCCAATGGGGAGGACAAACCCAACTCGGCAGGGGGCAAGCGGCGCGTAGGGGGGGGCGGGGTGTACGCGGAGCAGCGGGACGGGTACGTACTCATTCACCCCTCCGGCGAGGAACGCGCGTCGCCGGGGACGACACCGACGAAATCGGCGAAGGACGAGAAGGAAACGGATGCGACGCGTTCCCCCGAACCCGCCGCGGAGGACGCCGTGTTTTCCGGCGGCTGCCTCTGCGATGCGGTGAGCTTTGCCGGGATGGCCTCCGCCATTTACGGCAGCTTTGTGTGTAACTGCCTCGCCTGCTCCAAGCTGTCCGGCTCCTTGCTCGGGGTGGAGTGGCTGCACCTTCCCGATATTCCGTTTGAGGCGTTATTCGCCACGGATGCGGCGGCCATTCCGATCCAATCGGGGCGCGCAGCCGGAGGGGGGGCGGCGGCGGCGCAAGTCCTCGCCAAAACCGCCTCCCCAATCAATAAGAACGGGGTGAAGGGAGCGGAGGAGGAGGACAAGGCAAAGGCACAGGTGGATTTGCCATCCATGCTGACGAAGAGTGTGGTGCATGTGCCAATGATCGGCGAGGATGGGGAGGAACGGGCGGCGGTGTTTGTGGTGTACTTTTGCGCACGCTGCGGGTCGAGTATTGCGATGGACCACAGTGAAATTGAGGGGAGCCTCATCGCAAAAGCGGCGCTCTCGGACGCAAGTTTAGCGATTCTGGAGGACTTTCAGCACACTGTGTTACTGAACGAGGAAAGTGATGATGTTCCCATCACCGCCGCGCACACATAGTTCACATAAATGTGTGATTTTTGAGAATGTTGAATTTGGTGTGGCGATTTTTTTTTTTTTTTTCATGATATGTTATTATCTTTGATTCCTTATTTACTTTGATTTTATTACGCATCTTTTTTTTTTTTTTGATTGATTTGTCTTTCTTTGGTTTCCTATTGTGGATGCCTTTCTGTGGAAAAGACGAGGGGAAAAAAAAAAAAACGGCAGAAGTTGGTTTAGTTTGGTTGTGGAAGTGTGGGAGGTAGGAGCGATTCTTGTTACTCATTTTTAACGTGCAATGAAATAAATACGTACGGGGGGCAAAAAAAAGAAAAAAACACGACAAAGTATGCATCGTCTGTACTCACTCCATATTGGTCTGATTCTTCTTTAGTAGTTTTTCTTTTCGATTCCCCTCTCGTTTTTTTTCTTTCTCCCAATTACTCTTCACACTCCTTTCTTGCTTTTTTCTTTTTGTTATTTCTTTCTCTATCTTTATATTCAAGAACCGTATCGGCACTAATGGAGATATGTGAAGAGGAATTCAGTTATGTAAATAGTGATTGCAGGTGTGAAAGGCACAATAGAGTTTCAAACGAACAAACAAAAATGAAACCACATCTTTTTTTTCTTTTTGACAAACTACTTATATATATATATTTATTTCCCTTTTTGTTTTGTTTCTCCCTCTACATATATATATATATATATATATATATATATATATCTCCCTCTGTGCCCTTTTACAATGCTGGCCTTTGGGCACGACAAGAGTGTCTCTGTATTTATGTGTTGATGGAAACCCTTCTCTTTCGAGAAGCAAAAACAAAATAAAACAACTAAAAATCAAATCGAAGTTCGTTCGTTTATATTAGTAGCCATTATCAATTTAAACGTTTCTTTATTATTGTTACTATTCTTTACTACTTTTTTTTTTTTTTTCTGACCAAAGTACGTAAAAAAGAAAAAGTATTATACACAAACTTGGAGACGAGAATCGAAACCATTTATAGGAGCGCGTACAAAAATTTGCCGCCAACAAAGAAGAAGGAGAGAGACATAGCGAGGAGCGAAATAGAACAACACTATCAACGACAGCTCAAACAAGATCAACATATCACAAGAAAAAGAGAAAATCAAAAGCAAACATAGCGAAAAAAAAAGAAAGAAAAAGAAAATAGGAAGATCATTTCCAATAGAACTTTTTCAAATTTTTTTTCTTGTCAAACATTAATTTTTTTCACTTTCTCTCGCTCTTCTTCATCACCTATTACTATCCTCATTAGTATTACTATTCCCAATACGTCTATTGCTCTTTCAATGTCTGTCGTACCCTCTCGTTTGCGTGTTGTGCACCGTTCCTTTCTCACCCGTCGCGGCGGTCGCCACACTTCGCGCGCCGCCGTTTCCGTTGAATACCGTCCAAACGAATCCCTCGACGCGCGCGTCATCGACGCGGAGGCTTTGCACGGGGATGAACAAACCTTTTGGGGCGAACGCCGCGCCTTTTACCGAAAGCCTGTGGCATACTTTCCAACATGGGACCGACATGCCCAAACACTTATTCTCCTCACCCGTCATGTGCCACGTGTGCCGCAGGAAATGGCCTTTCGATTGATGGCTGTGTTTTTGAAAATGATGCTCCTCCCGCGTATTGTGATGGGGACGGAGTTAATGCTGCCGTCATGGGTGGCCACCAACGCGGAGGGAGTGCTGCGTGAGGGAATGGAGGGTAAAGGAAAGGCGGAAAAGAAGGCAAGTGAGGAGGAAAAGGGGAAAAAAGAATAAAAGGAAAAGAATAAAAAAGAAGAAAAGAGAAACAAATGGTACATAGCATCCACAACAACAGCAGTATCAAGAATAAAGAAAGGAGGAGGGAAGATGGTGAGGGGATTCTTCTCCGACAAAGAAAAGAAAAGGAAAAGTGCGATGTGTGTGTTTATGGGAATCACAGATATTGTGTAAATGTTTTGTGAATGTACGACCACAGGAAAATCACGTGTATATTTGTTGTTCACATTATTGCGCTGCATTTTGTTGTTACTTTGTGTTACTGCTGCGATGACAGTTTATTTATTCATTTATCATTGGAGTTGGCGTATCGCTGCTTTGATGATGTTTTGTTATGGAGTTTGAAAGTTGAGTTTGGAATGGTTTCATTTACTTGTGAAGCGTCATTTATGTATTGCTTTGTGTGTGTGTGTGTGTTTATGCATTTATGTGTCTCAACACGTACATTGGCGTGTGTGTCGAATTATTATTATTAGTGTTTTTCCGCCAAATTTTGGCTTTTCTATTTCCTCTTCCATCCTTATGGACACACACACACAAAAAAAAAAAAAAGGTGGAAACATTAAACGAAAAGAAGGAAAAAAAAAAGGAAGGAAGGAACGGTGGAGAGACAGACCACGTCTGTAAATAAAAAAAGGGTTTTGAACTATTAACGTACCGGTGAGTAAACGGCAGCAGCAAGAACGGCAACATATCCACACATATTCTTTATTCATAACCGGGAATCAATTCGTTGAAGTTGTTCAGTCGAGGCAGAGGATATGTCAGCGGATTACATTCAACTTATCGGTACAGATGTTCCCGAGAGCTCTGGCGGATGCTGTTTTACGGGATTCGTTCAACACCGTGCTCTCTACTGTCCAAGCGAGCCCATGACGCTGCAGAGCTCGGAACCCGCCAGCACCCATGCAAGCCAAAACAATAATCCAAATCCAAACCATCCCAACACGAGTTCCGGCAGTCATGAGGGACAATTGCTCTTCTTCAACTGTCCCGAGGGGACCCAACGCTTCAGTGTGGAGGCAAACCTTCGTCTAACTCGCACTCGCGGCTTCTTCTTCACCCGCTGGTCCGTCTCTGCTGTGATGGGAATGCCGGGACTTCTCTTCACTGTGAATGACGCCGGTCTGCGACATGCCAATTTCTTTGGACCAAGCAGCTACCATCTCGGAGGGGATGAGTCGAGCACGGAGGTGATACATGCGATGGGGAAAAGCGATTCCACGCACCCCACAGGGGCGGAAACAACACAAAAAGAGGTGATCCGCAGAGATGGCGAAGTACATACAATGTCACTTGTAGGTCTTGAGGGAATGCTGTGTGCGTTACGGCGACACTACTTTGCGTATCGACCCATGAGTTTTCAACAGCTATGTGCAAAACCAGTGGAGGGTGTACAGCACACTACAACAAGCACAACAGTGAGTGGATCCCAGTCAGCAATGCACACCCAAAACGCTTCTCTTTCAGATTTCATGCGCCAAAGACCATCCGCGTTGGCAGGAAATTTTATCTGCGAGGTGCCTATGCATTACCCGCCGCCTCAGTCATCCCACTTGACACCGACGCGCTCCATTGAGTTGGCGTTGCAGCTGAGCCCTACAAGCGCACTTTTGGCCTTTCCCATTTCACCTCCGCATACCGTGTCTGAGTCCGAGATCGTTTATGGCTATGCACTGCTGCATGCGCCCGCTGCAAGTTTTGACCCACGCCGCGCCAAGGCTCTTGGTGTCCCGCCCGGACCATTATATGGTGAGCTCAAACAAGGCCGCGCGGTCTGGACCGGCGATGGACCGCAGCGCCGCCTGATTGACCCGAGCGAGGTGAAGCAGGCTACACGGGGGAGCCAAAAGCTTTACATGTCTCTCGTACTGGACGGTGATAGTATTGGCGAGATCGCATCAGCGATGAATGGACTTTTTGGTTCCAACGAGGCGTCTGGTGCCTCATCAGATACAGTAGAAGAGAAGAAGGGAGAGGGTGTGTTACGGCAATTTTTGCAGCATTGGGAATCTTCTATGTTGCAATGTGATGATGGCAATACAAGGGCAGAGCGCGATTGGGTACTTACCCATGTGGTGCATGTTCAGAGTGCACAGTTTTTTAAGACCCCGAACTCTAGTTCTGATTCTTGCGCAAACTTGGACCTCTCCATGCGTTGCACAGATTATGTCCAACGCATTTTTGCGCATGTTACACCTTATATTCGCGAGCAGGTGATGAGCGGTGCGACGCAGCATCACTTTTGTGCATTGCTGCAGCAACGTTACTCTGCCTTTCCAACTGCTCTTGCACATCGGTATCATCTACATAGCATTGCCCCGGCACAGTTTCCGGTTCACACCAAGGAGAACGACTCGTTCGAGGTGGAAGAGGAGCCATTGACTGCTGCAACAGCGGCACCTCAACGTGGTCCCGTGTGGCCGTACTTGGAACGACAACATTTAGTTTCCGCCGATGCCGCAATGATGCTTCCTGATACGCAAACAACACCTGGAGAGGCTCCCAAATATTTTCGAGCCAAAGGGGGAAGAAATATGGAGACGGCTCCGACACTGCGTTATCCAACGCTTAAGTCTGCGGTGGCAATGCTATCCGATACGTTTCGTCAAACTGTCGTGGAGCGTCTACGCCGGATTTCACGTGAAATGGTACATGACGCAAGCAACTCTCAAACCATGCACGTCAAACACAATGGGAGCAGTGATCTCCCAGAGGGTGGTGGGGCGCTCACGTTTCTTGGCACGGGCTCCGCCGTACCAAGCAAGTACCGCAACGTGAGTGGGACATACGTGGAGATTATGCACAAATCAGGACCCAACGCTGAACAGCGACGCACCATTATTATGCTTGACTTTGGTGAGGGTAATGCGGGACAGCTTTCGATGCTTTGGGGTGGTTGTACCGAACGTCGGCGTCGATTCTTGTCGAACCTCGCACTTATCTTTATTTCCCACGCCCACGCGGACCATCACCTGGGGTTGCTGAGTTTGTTGGAGCTGCGCCATTCTGCTCAGCTTCCGCGAAGTGCGTATCCGCTTCTGGTTGTCTGCCCTGAAGAGGTGTATACGTTTCTGTGCGATACATGGGGGCAATGTGCTCCTTATCGCCAATGGTTGTCGGAGGAGGTGCGGTTTGAGATGATTCCCGCTGAATGGAAGCGTCTCAATGGTTCGGCCTCATTGGAGACTCAACCCGTTGCATTGCCTCTCCTGAATGAGCTGTGTCGTCAACTTCACCGTGACTCCGCTGCAGCAACTGGAACCATAACAAAAGCGGTCATCCCAACTAGGAACAAACCCACTTCGACACACGTATCCATGGAGGAAGAGGAAAGCAATATGGGGGAGTCCCTTTGGGAGGCGGAGGTGTTTCCTGTGCACCACCCAGCAAATGCCCACGCCCTCCTCCTCCGTTTTCCCGCCGCATATGAGGACCATGCTCAAACAAGGGAGGCGAATGGAAGAGGCGAAGCGGCGCGTACGCATGTCATGCTCTTCTCCGGTGACACACGACCATCGCCGATTCTTGTGGAACGCTGTCGTCTCTTTGCGCGTGACCGCGGTGTGTTTCTTTGCCTGCATGAGGCCACGTTTGGGGAAGGTTGTGAGGAGGAGGCGGTGCGGAAGTGCCACTCCACGCTTCCCGAGGCGCTTCAAGTGGCGGAATGGATTGAAGCTCGTCATGTGGTGCTCAATCACTTTTCGCAGCGTTACCCGAAACTCCCGGGGCTCATGAAGTCGCAACTTGGTGGAAGGGAGGTGGATTTGCATTGCCGTCGCCGCGCCACACGATTGCAGGGGACAACAGGTTCCTTCACTGGAAGTTGCGGGAAATCGAAGAACGCACTGAACGAGGCAACCGTGAATTCCACATCTAATAGCCAACGGGCAAGTAATGATACAGCAGTGAAAAAGAGCTCCAAAGAAAACGAAGAGGATAATAAGAGAGAAAACGACATGCCACCGGAGGATGACGGTGTTGATGAGGATGACGAGGAGGCGACAGATGGAGTGGCGAAAAGAATGTGCTTTGGTTTTGACTTTATGCGTCTCTCTTTTGCATCTCTTGAAAATGGCGAAACAGCCCGCCTCACGCCCATCTTTGTGCGACTACTGGAGGAGTATGAGTCTTGGGGTGTCGGCACCTCCAAGCGTTTGAGAGATTGAGTAATGCTTGGAAAGAAGCAAAAAAAGAAAAAGGAACACTTATCGTGTTTTCTGTGGTGTACGTTTTGTTGTTGTCATAATTTCTTTTGCGATTAAAAAAAAAAAAAGGGGATGACATTAAAATAAATAAGTTAATGCACACCCACCCAAGTAACATTACTAAGATGGTATGAAAATACTAATTTTTTAATATCTTTATGTGCATTTTGCCTGTCAAGTTTTCTTTTTTATGCATAAGCTGTGATTGTTATTTTTTTTTTTTTAACTCTCCCAAAATTTTTCTTTGTCTTCTTGTATTTTATTCTCTTCCCATTGGTCTGTTTCTAAAAAAAAAAAAAAACATAAGCTGCCCTGGCAGCTTGTTCATAAGAAGAATTCCGATTTAAGTTAGATTTTTTTTTTTTTGGCATCTCGTGATAGAATTTACCGTTTTACTATTCTTATTGTTTCTTGCGTCATTGTTAGGTTCCCGTTTCGTTCACCCTCAAAGCAGCCCTTTTTTTTTAAAAACCAAACAACACACAAAAAAAAAAACACACACACACACACACACACACACGTAATGATGATGATGTTTCTTCGCCCGACAGCTCTCTTGCGGATCGCCAAGCGCACAACGGCGCATGCGGGAACACGCGGCAGTGCGAAACGGGCGGCCGCCATTTCTTCCGCCATGGACGTCTCCGCGCGCGGGTCGAGTGAGGTGCGCGCAGCCTCCTCCTCCTCCTCTGCGGCGGCCCCAAACAAGACGTGGCACGCAAATGGTACCAAATCATTGACGAAGTCCAACACCAAGTCCAACTCCCACACAGCGGCGGGACCTGTGGTGAAGGCATCCGCGTTTGTGCCGGACCATCGGGAGAAACTGGTGCAGATCTTTCAACGATTGGCGGAGATAAATCACGCGCTCGGGGAGAAGTATAAGGCCCAGTCCTACCAAATAGCTGTGGATAAGCTCAAACGGGATGATTACATTTTCTTGCATCTTCCCCCAAACATTGTGCCGCCCGGTGTGGATGATGCGAGGCGGAGTGAACTCGTCGCCATGGTCAACGCCACACCAACGGTTGGGGATAAGTTGAAGGTGAAGATGGTGGAGATCCTCACCACGGGCGATCTCGCCGAATTACACAGTCTGCAGGCAAAACCAATCATACGAGCAATTCAAGAGTTGACACAGGTACATGGCTTTGGTCCACGCACAGCCGTGGCGTTTCACAGAAAGTATGGTGTGAAAACCGTCGCGGAGCTGCAACAGCGTATGCGAGAGCAGGAGTCGGGAAAGGGGAACAGTAATCACAGTAGCAGCAGTGCAGCAAGTCGCCAAGGCGGGAGTCTTAGTGATGGAAAGAAGCATGGGTCGAAAAAAAGTGCCTCATCCGATCTTGTGCATTCCCCGATTCACCTCACGGAGGCGCAACGATTAGGATTAAAGTATCATCGGGACATTTCACAACGCATTCTGCATAGTGAGGGACGCCTGCATGAGGCATTTCTGAAGCTGCGACTGCGTAAGTATCTCGGAAAAGGTTATGAGCTCTCTATTTGTGGTAGTTACAGGCGGCGACGGCCCACATCGGGTGACATTGATGTGCTCATCACACGAAAGACAAACGGTGACGGCGTGGCGCGTCGGAAGAGGAGTGGAAAAGGTCGAAATGACGCGGAAATGGAACTTCCTCCGCAAGAAGTCCTCGCCGCCTTTGTGGAGGCACTCAAACAGGAGCGTTACATTGAGGCCACACTCGCACAAGGGCCGACTAAGTTTATGGGTATGAGTCGATTGAAAAGTTACAACTACAATGCGGGGGGATCAAGTGCGAAGATGTATCCCGCGCGGCGCCTTGATATCCGCTTTGTGGAACCCGAATGCTTTCCCGCCGCGTTGCTGTACTTTACGGGTAGTAAGAATTTTAATGTGGTGATGCGTGCCGAGGCGATTAAGCAAAGCTTCATCCTCAACGAATACGGTCTCTTTCGGAACGACACCACCGATGAGGATGGGAAGGGCCGACGCAATCGATGGAATGCGGAGGCGTTTCAGAAACTCGTTCGCGCGCAGTATTACTCCAAATCTCCCTCCGCCAACGCGGTCGAGATGGACGAGGCGGGAGAAGAAGAGGAGGCAAACGATGGTGAGGCAAAGAGACGGGCCAAGAAGTCTACGGCGAAGGAGGAATTGCGGCGACAGCAAGAGTTGGAAACCCTCTGGCACGAGGTGGAGGCGCGTCGAGTAAAGGTGCGACACGAACGGGACATCTTTGCTGCGTTGGGTATGACATATGTGCAGCCGGAGCATCGAGAGGTTTGAGGACAGAACACAACCACAACAAGAGGGAAAGAGGAAAAGAAATGAAACACGATCAGGTTGGTTTGAAAGAGTTCTTTTTTTTTTCGTTGTTGTTGTTGTCGTTGTTTTTCATTGTTGTGTTTATTATTCGTACTTTGATTGTTCTCCCTCTTGATGTTTGAATGAGGCAGATGCAAGGCCGCCAAAAAAGAATATATATATATATATATATATATTTATATTTTGTTTTGTTTTATTAGTATCATAGATTTTTCTTACATGGCGAAGGAGTTGAAAGGTGTGAACAATGGGATCTCCCCTTTCACACAATTTTTATTTTAATTTGTTGCCATTCATATAGACGTTTAAACAGGGAGGGAAAAACAAACCCGGAAAAAGAGGAAAAAAAAATAGACGAACCGGAAGAGTGGACACCAAACACAGAAAGAATTATTATTGTAAATAATATATATATATATATATATATATGTATATATATAATTTATAATCAATCAACAAAATCAGAGAAGAGATCAATGCAACAACAACAGAGAATAAAATTTTAAACGTAGCGCAAAAAGTGGATCAGAAAATGGAAGTACAATGAATGAGTGAAATTGACTTTTGTGGGGGACGAAAAGAAAATGCTTTTCCTTAAATAATGTATTTCTGTTCGTTGCGTCAAACATATACATATATATATATATATACTCTGAAATGGCGAGATAAAGTAAAATGCAACGTTGATAATTGCTGCGTACTACTTGAATTTTACCAAAGAAACGGAGACCACTTGAACTTTACCAAAGAAACGGAGAATCGTCACACAAAGAAGCAAGAACGATAAAATGACGTGCAGACACACTGAGCAACAGTCAAGAGGTGAAGTGCATATCGAGAATAGTTTCCTTTTCCCTCTCTTTTTTATCCCTGCACCTATGCCATTGCTTGTATGATACAAAAGTCATGAAACTTTTTCTTTACCTTTTCTTTTTTAATTATCTTTTTGTAAAAAAAAATGAAAGGGAATCACCCTCTTTTTTTTTACATTATTATTTTTTTTTGTTTTTTGTTAACTGAATCATTTGCTTTAAGTAAAGTGATTAAAATTGAAAAGGGAAACGAATAAAGAAATAAGGATAGAATCAAAACAACTACAAAAAGATATTGTCCTGTTTTAGTAGTTTACAAGAAGACACTATACATTTAAACGTTATACAGAGAGGTACATATATTTATTTATCATAATGCTTCGTCGCACGTTTTGGCGTTTCACTCCAGACAACCGGGAGAACATTATCCGCATTTTTATGGAGATGGCGGACCTTAACAACGCGCTCGGCGAGAAGTACAAGGTGCAGAGCTACAACCGCGCGGTGCAGAGCCTCAAGACAAACCTGAACCTCCCCCTCAACACCACCGCCGACCTCGAGAACTTCCCCGGCTTCGGTGCGAAGCTGCTGAAGAAGGCGGAGGAGATCATCACCACCGGTAAGCTCGAGGAGTTGGAGAAGAAGACGAAGCCAAAGCTCAAGGCGATACAAGAGCTGACCCAAGTACACGGCTTTGGCCCACGCGCCGCCGCCGCGCTGTTCGATCGCGAAGGCATTTTCACTGTGGACGAATTAATCGAAAAAGCGGACCGCATTCAACTCACGGACCAACAGCGTGTCGGGGTGCGTTACTTTCAGGACATCAATGAGAAGATCCCGATGCATGAGTCCGTCCTGCACGAGAACTTCCTGCGCGAGGCGGTGCAGGAGCGCCTCGGCGATGAGTACGAAATCCAAGTCTGCGGAAGTTACCGCCGCCGCCACCCGTTCAGCGGAGACGTGGATGCGATCCTCGCGCGCCGATTGAGTGCGCCGCCGTTGGACGGCCCCGTCACCGCCACCGGCGTGCTCGGCACAATGGTCGAGTACCTTCAGGGCCGCCAATACCTCGAGGCGACCATGGCGCAAGGGCCGTTGAAGTATATGGGCATGGGGCGCCTTCCCCCGCACACACGCGGGGGGACGACGAAGCACTACAAGGCACGCCGTGTGGATATTCGTCTCATTGAGGCCAAATCCGTCCCCTCCGCCCTCCTCACCTTTACGGGGAGCAAAAACTTCAACGTCATCATGCGCCAGGCGGCCATCGCGAAGGGATACCTCCTCAATGAGTATGGACTCTTTAAGATGGGAAGTCCGGCCGAGGTGCGCGCGCTGCAGGAGCGGGCAAAGGCGAATAAGGCGGCGGGGAAAACCCCATCGGGGGAGGACGCCGCGGAGGGGGCGGAGGAGGCCGCCGCGGATGTGATTCACTCCACCATTAGCGGACACTCCGCTAAACTGGAGACGCTCGGGTTGACAAAAGAGGAGTTGGAGGCAAAGCGGGTGCATGTGACGTGTGAAAAGGATGTGTTTGATGTCCTAGGAATGCCATTCGCTAAACCGGAGAACAGAGACCCATAAAAGGTATGCGAGAGAGAGAGAGAGAGAGATGGGAGGGGGAAAAAGAAGGAAGAAAGAGGGAGGAGGGGTGGAGAGACAAAGAAACAAAAGAAAGAGAAGGAACAACAACAACAAAAGAATACAAAGAAAGAAAGGAGAAGAGATTTCTTGTGAAGAGAAAAGAAAAATGATCCAAACAAGCAAACAAAAAGAAGAAAGAGAAAGAAAAGGACAAAGCAAAGAAAGGAAAATTGGGATCTCGACTGAAGGTGATTGAAATGAATTGGTTGTATTTTCAAACCGAACCAAACGAAAGGAGAAGACAGCAAAAGAAAGAAAAAAAAGGACAAAAAATGAAAAACGAAACGGAATTTTTTTTCTATCTTACTTCACTTGTGTCGTATAACTCATTCGTAAAAGCAAAAGAAAAGCCAAAAAAAAAAGAACAATTCTAAAGGACGGATGATATATCGAGTGTACCCAATACAAATCACATCAGCAGGAAAGATGAAGAAGACGAGAAAAAAGAAAAAGACACAACACATTTACACCGAAGAAAATAACGAATAAAAACGGGAAACAAAAAGGGCAAAGAGGATCTTCACAAAAAAAAAAAATTTCGTTTTTTTTTTTTTTTCCTTTGCCGTACATATTGCATAGAGAAGTGAGACGGGCGCTTTCATTTTTTTTTTTTTTTGGATTGTAAAATAACAAGAATAATGTGAGTAAATGAGGTTGCACTTCACTTCAACCTTGAAAAGAACACATAATCATGAACATATCCACAGAAAAGATAAATGATCCTTTTTTTTGTTTGTTTGTTTGGTCGCTGTTGTAATTTGTGACAATTACATCCCATTTTATTCCACCCGTCATTTTTTCTTTCTTCTTCTTTGATTACTTAAAGAGAACAAAAATGAGAAGAGAAAAACAAATTCCCCCCCCCCCCCCCCACCCTCCCCCTCAACAAGAAAAAGAAAGAAAAAAGAGAAGCATATGTTTTTCCTTTTCTTTTTTTAAGTCAAATTATCTTCCGCATTGTGACGACTTTTTTCGAGCTCTCCTTTTCTATACTCCTCAACAGTTTTTTTTTTGTTTTGATAGCTCATAGAGAAAAAAAAAAGAGAGTGTCTACTAAATGAAAATGAAACAAACAAACAAGAACAACAAAAAAAGAGCGATAAGAGCAACCATGTACACACACACACACACACACATGACGTGATGCAAAAACTCGAGAGAAGAGATTCAAGCAAAAAAGAATGGGGGAAAAAAAGCAATAAAGCGACGAACATAACAACAACAACAAGAGGGAAAATCAAAACTTTGGTGCAGGTGAAGCAAGTTAATAGAGAAACAGGATGAGGAAGTGTTTACTATGACTTCCACATTTTGTGAACATACGAATACTTGCTTAATGCGCCTGTTTTCTCTCTTTTTTTTTTCCTTCTATTGCTTCGTTTTTTTTTTTTTTCTTCCGAATTTTGTTTTTATTGTTTTAGCTTCTCCTTTTTTGTGTATGCGGCTGAGTCTGCGTGTATGCGTTCTCTTTCTTCTGATTTCATTTGTTCGTTTCATTTACTGTGTGGCCTCCCGGCTTTGCCGACTCCAACATTATTGATAGAGGAAATATTATTCCATCCTTCTTCATTTTTCTTTTCTTTTTTCTTTAATTTTATATATTTCTCCTCATTACAACGCACACCCACTTACCCCTTTTCAACCAAATACTACTCTTTACGAATGTTTCGTAGCTTTTTCTTGTCGTCTTATTATTACCTTTACTAATATGTGTATATAAATATGTTTTTAATCTGCCTACATATATTGGATTTAGTATTACCTTGATTCGAAATATGTACTTTTTTTTTCTTTTTCTTTTTTTTATTATTATAAATTTATATTTAAATACAAAATGATTTTTATTGATTTTCATTATCAATGACAACACAAAAACTAAAGCGTGCGTTACATGTCATCGCCTGTAGTTTCCATTCATCACTTGGATGATCGTCGTGGTCGGGGAGTTGTAGCGAATGTTGACTTTAATCCGGGCGATGTGATTTTGTGCGTTCCATACGACATGGCCGTTTTATACACCCCTTTTGTGCGTCAAATATGCCATCGCTGCTTTGAGCCTATCACCGATGCCACACTTTGCAACACATTAAATAATACTAATCGTGATAATTCCCATTCACAGCATAAAGATACTGTAAATAATGATAAAGGTAATAACGGTCAAAGTACTCCTCCATCAAAGCAACACGATGAAGAAAAGGGTGCGAAGGTAGCGGATGGCAACGCATTCATGTGCGCTGCATGTGAACAGTTCGCACTCTGCCCCGCGTGTGTTCGGGAGTTACGCATCGAACAGTCTCACCCCCATCACGCCCTCACCCAAGACGCCGAGACAGACCCATTATTGGGTCACATGTTATTGCAAACGCATCGTTTGGTTTGTTCTTGGTTTTGTACACTCCCGGAATCGGTGCGGGCGGGTGACACGGACTATTTACGTTTCGCATTGGAATACGGTGCGCGGGTTGGGTTGGGCGACACGCGATGTATGCGCGCCATCTCGGAGCTAAACCCAAACACCAACACCCAATCCACTGAGGCGTGTGCATTCTGTGCGTCGTTTGCGCAAAAGGTGACGTCCACCTTTGCGCCATTGGGGTTTAGTGTCGACGCGGAGCACCTTCGTGATGTGTTGTTGCGTACGAAATGCAATAGCATTGGTTACCCCTTTAACGATCATAAAACACTCGGATGGGCGCTGCAGGAGGAGCTCTGCATGCTCAACCACAGCTGCGTCCCAAACGCGGCGATTGTGCGTCCATTAGAGAAGTGTGTTCGTACTGATTTAGGGAATGAAAGGGAGGCGCGGCGTGCAGACTTGGCGACGGCAATGCAACTCGTGGCCCGTCGGTTTATACCAGCGGGGAAGGAAGTCACGATTGCGTACATTGATGTGGACCCCGTCGCCAACGACCCTCGCGCGCGATCACTGTGTTTGATGGAGAAGTATAGGTTTCTCTGCCGCTGTGAAATGTGTGAGAGGCAGCGACGAACTGGATAAGGTGCATGCATTTACATTTGTTTTTGTGTAAAAGAAAAGAAAAGAAAAGAGAAGAGAGAGGTACGTCGATGCGAATGAATAAAGTAATTAGTACAACCATTAAGAAAGGGGTTATCATTTATTGTACATCAAATCTCAGTCGCACAAAGTATTGTGCTATGTAGATCTAAATATGTAGATGTATGTAGATTTTATTATTTGCTGTTGGATCTCTTTTTTTTTTCCCCCCGTTCTTACTTTCTCCCTCTCTCTCTCTCACTATATTTGTATGTATGATATGATGAACACGAAAAGTTAGAGTAAAATCTAAGGAAGCTATACATTTGTATATATTTATACAAACTTCCATACAAATACAAAAGAAGAGAAAGACGAAATATTTTTAAAGAAGTAGAAACGACGAAAACTCTAGTTGTGACTAATAAGGGTTTGTAGTAAGAAGTTATCAAGAGTGCTTCTTTAAAAAAAAAAAAGAGCAAACATTTTTTTTTAAGGAAAGGAATTAAATAAATTCCTAATCAGCGAAAATTAATCAAAAAGGAAGGGAATATAAAGATTTGCTTTCCAATCTTTTTAAATTTTCTTCTTCATTGGTGGTTTCTGCTCTTATCTTTTTAATATTGAAGTTAAGTGTTGTGGCAAAGATTGCAAGGCAGAATCACACAACAACACCATCAAAACACCTATTTACCAACAAAAGAACAACATGTCTGGTAAGATGTCCTACTCTGACTTTGATTATGAGCGTCGGTATGCCGAGGTGCAGCGTCTTGAGCGGGCGGTACAACACCTCAATCAGGCAACAGTTCGAGGCATGGCTGCCATGAAAGAGATTTCCAGTGCCTTTGAGGCTGTTGGCGCTGTTCTGGTTGAAATGACGGCTGTTAATGTTGGAGCCTCGCATCGCGGTTCGTACCCTGGCCCTGCGCAGCATGCCCCACACGATGACGACGCGCAGTGGGAATCTGTTTCGCAAATCGGCAGCGTTCCTGGGAGTGCCATCATGACGCACATTTCAGATGATAGAATGCTGCAGATGCACCACCTCGCCTCCGCCTTTGCAGAGGAGGCGCAGGAAATAAATGAGGGAGCCCCGTTTCGAGAGTACAACACGGGTGTTCATCGTGATGTGGTAAATCGTCTCTTGCCTGTCATGGAACACCTCAAGGCGGTGGAAGGGGTGGCAAGAAAACGCGATGAAACGCTCACCAAGTACTTGAAGTATAAAGCATCCGTTGATAAGGAGGAGAAGAAGTGTGCCAAGAAGGGAAAACCGTTTATTGATCAATCGCAGCATAAGAAGTACACAGAAAAGCGTGATGCGAGTTGGAAAGACTATCAAGCGACCCGCTCAAGGTTCTTCGAGTCGTACGCTACGTTAATGGAGGTGAATGGCCACGCTGCGTCACACCTCGTGCATCGCTATCTCACACTTAATGGTCAATACCTCCGTACTGTGCTCGCCGCTATAGACCGTATACTGCCCGAGATGGAGGCGATTTATCCCATGAACGCCGAGTTCGGTTCACTTGCGCCATCCATCGTGACGGCTGCC
Organism: Trypanosoma mega; assembly: GCA_030849715.1. Classification (NCBI taxonomy): domain Eukaryota; phylum Euglenozoa; class Kinetoplastea; order Trypanosomatida; family Trypanosomatidae; genus Trypanosoma; species Trypanosoma mega. Next base: position 3,094 of record JASANV010001426.1, on the reverse strand, counting down.
GCTGCGTACGGTAAGCGGCATGAAAAATCCCCCCAAAATAGTACCAGTGACAGCGCCGATACCCTTCCAAGCGCTTCGGAACTGAAACAGACACAGCAGCAACAGCAGTGCGAACAACAAAAACAACAACCTAAAAAGCATCCGAGTCCGTTTCGCGATGACGGGGTTCGACCAGTGTGCGCCACAGAGGACTATGCATACACGGCCAACCAATGGAAGCGATTCTCTCCAGGTGTGGGCGGAAACAGAGGCGATATGACGGACCGCGCAGCGCTTCCAGGGGCGGCGGAGGACTTCCAAAATGGTTCTGAGCACGGAATGAGCAGACACCCCGCTTTTTTGATCACTTCCATTGAAACGGCACCTGCGCGGGAGTTTGGACACGGCAACACCGATCTTATAGAGACACAAAGTTCCATCACAGCAGCAGTGGCCTCTTCATCTCATGTTTGGAGAGCAGGGGAAAGAACCACTGATGAGGCAAGTGGTGCCAGTGCTATGGAAAGAAATGAATTACACTGCGACCCCCTTGTAGGCAATGGCGTGACGAAATCGCGCTGATTCATACTGGGAAAAAATCAACAAAAATAGTATATGAAGTATATATATGTATATTTTTATATTCACGTTTATATACGTTCGCCTTACAAATCTATATATATATATATATATATATATATATAGATTTAGTTTTCAAAACAAGATCGTGATTTGGTTGCATTTTTGTTTTATTAATTGCTGCTATTCTTATTAATTTCGCCATTTACTTTTGTTATTAGGGACTTATTCCCGCATTCAAGAAAGGATAATCTATTAATTTAGAGTTCCAGGATGCGCTGTCGTGATGTCGGCACTCACCTACTGTTCCTGTTGCTGTAACTTCAAAAAAACTGTTTATTTTCTTCCTCTCCCACTGTACTTTCTTTACGATATGTAACAGAATTACCGTCCGAGATATTGCTGCTATGTTTCACTCACCTCTCTGCTCATGTACTGAGTCTTTTTATTCCAACATTATTGTTACATTTCAATTCTCTTTACTTGTTGGCAAGATATCTAAGTTACCAACCAACCAAAGAAATACACCGAAATGCGACCCGCACAAACGGCCCTTTTGTCTGTTCTGGTCATCGTTGCATGCGCGGCCCCCGCTGTGATGGCGAGCCTGCATGCCAGCGAGACACTTGCGTCGCAATTCGCTGCGTTTCGCGTGAAGTACGGCAAGGCGTACGCGAGCGCGGCGGAGGAGGCGCACCGCCTGCGCGTTTTCGAGGCGAACATGGCGGCCGCGGAGGCCGATGCGGCGGCGAACCCGCACGCGCGCTTCGGCGTGACGCGCTTCTCGGACCTCACGCTCGAGGAGTTCAAGGCCGTGTACGCCAACGGGGCGGCGCACTTCGAGGCGGAGATGAAGCGCGAGGGGCGGCCGGTGGAGGTGGCGGGCGCCGCGCCGCAGGCAGTGGACTGGCGCACCAAAGGGGCGGTGACGCCCGTGAAGAATCAGGGCCGGTGCGGCTCCTGCTGGGCCTTCTCCGCGATTGGAAACATCGAAGGCCAGTGGAAGCTCGCCGGCCACAATCTGACGAGACTGTCCGAGCAAATGCTCGTGTCCTGCGACACATTTGACAATGATTGCAGGGGCGGTTGGATGCACCGTGCTTACAATTGGACCATCATCAATAACGGCGGCAACGTGTTCACGGAGGCGAGCTACCCGTATGTGTCGGGCTCCGGCGTGGTGCCACAGTGCCAGAAAAACAACCGCGTGGTTGGTGCGACCATCTCGGGTCAACTAAGGGTTGCAAGTAATGAGTCGCAAATTGCGACGTGGCTCAGCGCAAACGGTCCCCTCGCGATCGCTCTTGACGCTGCCTCCTTCCGAAATTACCAGAGCGGTGTCCTCACCAACTGTGAGTTTACGAAATTGAACCACGGCGTTGTCCTCGTCGGCTGCAACAAGAATGCGTTGACTCCTTATTGGATCATCAAGAATTCGTGGGGCACGAGCTGGGGCGAGGACGGCTACATTCGCGTGGGGTTTGGTACGAATCAGTGCGGTGTGGCGAACCACGCCGTCTCTTCCATTGTTGCTCGGCCCTCTCTGAATGCAGCGGCAACGGCGGCTAATGCCCTGGGCCGTCGAGCGTGACGCAGATGACGTGCATTGACAGCTCGTGCAGTCAGCTCTGCCTGAATAACACTTTCCCGACCCATCCAGTGCCTCAGGCTCGCTGGCGGGGGCTCAGCCATTGTGCCGTGTGGCGCCACCGCTGTTGACTTGGAGGCGTGCGCGTCTCATGACTGCAGCGGCAGCTCTTCGCAAGAGAGCATGCCGCTGAACACGCGGATTTCAGGCTACAATTGGCTCCCTGGAGAACTTCTGTGGCGATTCGATATCCCGCGTGGCGCCCCTGTTTCACACACCTCGCTCGCACCGCTTTCACGGGAAGCCCCGTGCCAAGCGGTGTTGTAAATGCGATGGTAAGGTATGGCTTTAGAAAATAATAATTTGATTATTACGCTTTGTGCTTGAGTTTTAACTCACCACCCCTCTTATTTTATTTGTTTATTTCTTTTATTATTATTATCATTTTTTTTTGTTTGGTGGGCTTTGGCAATGGTGCCTAACATCAAGGATGTGAGAGTGTGAGCGAATTTTTCTAAAAAATGTTTCTTGTTAAAATGGTTTTTTTTTTCTTAAAATATATATACCTACAAACCTTGTCTTTGGTTTAACCAACATATATATATATATATATATATATATATATACATTTATGTGCATATTTATACGCATATTTATACGCGTGCGAACTTCCTTATGCAAACACCAACCTTGCCCTTGCCCCGCGTGTGACTGTTTTCTTTTTTTTCTTTGTTACTTCTTATGAGCTGCTGTTTTCCCTGCGCTTATTTTGCCGCTGCGTGGCGCGCTGATGTGCCAACCCGTTTCCAATTCGTTGCTGCCGTGCTCGACCGCCGCTATGCCCATGCATTCTCTTCTTTTTTTTTTCATCTTCTCAAGCCGGTGAAAGGACATCTAAGCAACTGAGCCACCAACCAACCAAAGAAATACACCGAAATGCGACCCGCA
>JASANV010001425.1:0-49597 GCA_030849715.1 Trypanosoma mega | reverse complement strand
TGTACAGCTTGATATGTACGCGGACGACTTGACGATGACAATACCCACCTCCCGCCGAGTGGAAAGTGCCGCTCTTGGGAGGAGTGTCCTTCAGATGGTTTGGCAGTGGTCTGGGGGCCATGGTGTGGTATTGAACCTGTGGAAATGTAACACCTTGCTGTATACTCTCTCATCGCACACAGACGACGATGGAATTGTCACCACCAGGTTTAGAGACGAATTGGTATGATATTCTCATCCACATTTTTGGTGAATCTGGAGCTCCCAAACTCATTGGAACACGACTGGCCTATGATTGACATACAACTGGTTTACTGCTGACGTCTATAGTCAGTGGCACGCTCGTGTCGCCAAACTATCCTGCATGGAAAAGTATGTGTTTGGCCCAAGCGACACGCAATGCGTCATTTTTTCTGTGGCTATGGTGTTTTCAAGCTCCTTTATGGAACGTTGACTGTATGGGGTGTGTGAGTGATGTTGTACGAATCAGGTGATGATCCAGTATGCGCGGATGAACCGCGTTAACCCTAGTTTTCCTCCTACAGTGGACAAAAATTCAGTCTTCCNACTTCTACTCTATGAGTCACTCTCGGCTCTGGGATTAGGCTGGGCATGCTGCCCACACCCCGAACCCTCACCATGAAATGTGCACAGGGTCTCCTCACTATCTAAATGAGAAACTCTCACCTTCGTGGATAACGTTCTGATTCAAGGTGGTATTGACCTGAGTTGGAAACAGAGAGACTCCTTTAGATTTCCTCCCTCCTTATCCGCGATGGGTTGCGGGTTTTTCAAAATGCGTGTAAGTGGTGCTTTGCCTTGAGGTGACCCATCCGGGCTTGGATCAATGACAGGAATAGTAAGCTAAATGTCAAGTCTTCTACGATGTGTTGGAGTCACTTCGGTCGTATTTCTTCGGTATGCCAATAGATGGCGGTGCAGACCTTAAACATCATACTTCGGAAGCTGCAGAAGCCCCGCTGCAAGACTATAGTGGCACATCTTCTTCACAGTCACAAACGTATGACTGTAGCCCTCTAGCTTGTATCTCTCGGTCTGAGAACATCACTCTCATCATTGGTTTGGAGAAATTCTAATCTTGTATGATTACATCTGTGCTTGTGGGGTGAACGGCACCTACTCACAATAACTGATGGTTAAGGTCACCTGGCTTCCCTCCGCGCTTTCCCCCTCAAACAGCGGTCGCCTATAGCGGCAACGTTCTGTTATCTACTCCTTTAGTTACCACCTCATTATAAGTGGTTTATTCACATGCTTCTTGTGTGCGCACACGTAGGCTTTTGTTGTAATGAGCTGGCAAATGCACTCGCATATGAGGTCCCTCGTGAGCGGTATTTAATCTAAAGGGGATTTGCGCCATTATGGCTTCCGTACTTGCGCTTCGGTGTCACTCGCGTTCTCATTGGAATCTGTCAGGTTAACTTTCGTACAGACACACATCACTTTGTCTTGTGTGGAAAGAAACTGGAATATGGAATTGGTCTCGATCTTGAAGCCAACAGTCCTCTGTCTAGACATGCCTTGGTTGAGCTCTTGGAGATTTGGTATGGAGAGTATACACGCTTTAGACGACTGTTCTGAGATCTCCGAAGTTGCACCAACCACTATTGTTAGCGTAATACAGGTTAAGCACAGCTTCCCGCTTTATCCCTTGGTCAAAATGTGCGTCGTTAACACCAGAATGGTGCTAGCAACGCATGCGCAACTTCCACCAAGAATTCCAGAGAGTTGCTCCCATTTTCCCTAAGTGTTCGGCACGTTCACGACTCTCGTGAACCACTGCAAATTTTTTCACCCAACCTTGCTCTCATGACAAGCGGATGATGCGCTCTTCCCCTACTCTGGCACCGTTTGGGGAAGCAGAAAAATCCGAGGCAAACACCTCACATACTGGAACTTGAACCCTGGCCCCCATGTTGGCGGGAATGTGTCCAAGCAAATCAGGCGGTCACTGCTTCGAAAAAGACACCCCTTTTCCATCACCCCGCCGCTGGTGTGTGCGGGGAGTTTGCTTCGGTATAAGCTCGCCTTACCCGCTTTGTGGGGCTGTTGTGGTCAGCTGCGCGTGGTTCGAGTGCCGTTTCGGGATCATCTGCCCTGGTCGTTTCTATAGAGCCATCAGTTGCTAGCATTCGTGGGGTTTGCCTTTGCGTGCCCAGTTTTTCCTCTCGAAACGGGGAAAAAGAGTAGAAAAAAATCTTATTAACTTATTATGCTCTTTTTTAACTCTTAATTAAGATGAATTCGTGAAAGAAAAAGTCAGGCGTTTGAAATTTTATAAAAAAATGCAATCTAACCCAAAATTCCGCCAATTTTTCTTTTTAATCCTTTCTATTTTAAGATGGTTCCTAAAATAACTTAGACATTTTCTTTATTAAATGACAGGTGGTCCATAAGGCTGCCGCCTACTATTTAACATCATTGGGGTACTTATTAACTAAAAGTTCGTGCTTAATTTGCTCGAGTGAATCACGCCATGCTAACGACAAAAAGCGCGACAAAGAGCCGATTTTAATGTTGAAGTTCTCGTCGCTCTTGTAAATACAACAACAAAAAAGTAAATGATCAGATACCAAGATTGGAAGAGCAATATCTGTATTTACTCACCAAGGTCGATATTACTGTAACCAATGCAATGTTCAGAGTTGGTTGTGTGTCTTCCTTCTAAGGAAATAGTAACGAACCTTCTCGTTGCAGGAAAGGCGTCGACTGCTTTTGGGAAAAAATAATGGCATACATGGGTGGGTTTTTTTCTCTGTGATGTGCTGGGGCTATTGCTAAGAGCCTCTTTTTGAACCACTTCTTTGGATGAGGGGTTAAGGATGCCTTCTAAATCTTTTCTTTTTGCCTTGCTTGGCTTCCGTGGCTCGCCAGTTGTTTGCTAGAAAGCGCGCAACGGCAGCTTCTTGAAATCACTTTTTGCAGCTGAAATTTATTGCTTTTTGTTTATTTTTTATTTTGGTCTACTGCGCGCTAATTTCAATGATTTCGGCGTTATTACAGGTTTGGGGAAGGTTTTCGCTTCCTCTCTTGCGATCTTTGCTGCAAGTCGGCGCAAGAAACAACAACATTTTCTCACCATGTAGGATTTTTTTGGGGAGTTTGCGCCATATTGGAGTTTGCCGAGTTGGGATCCAATGTTTTTTTTGCAAAGATGGCTCTGGATTTTCCCTTTTTCGCTTTGCAGCAACATCGTGTGGTTTGACGCAAACACTTGCACTTCAGCCCACATGCGTCTCCACAGCGTAAGTGTGTGTGCGTTGGGTGGCATTGCGATGCGGCGCGGCGCGGCTATTACTGATTCTTTTGTGTTGTTGCGGCCGCTGAACTCCTGCACGTTGCTCTCCTTTTAAAATCAAAACGTGGGGATCTTGGCTTCCCCCGAAGTATGTGGGGGAATGGTTCTTCGAGGCGTGATGAGGCAGCTGACGTCGAAAGTGGAGCGACGCTATTTTTTCAATAATCGTCTGAGTTCCGTCCCATTCCCGCTTTCACGTAGCATCTTTTGTGAATCAGAGTATCCAGCACTCATGTTGCCCTCGTGATTTTTATTTGTCATTTTGCTGCAATAGTATGCGTCAGATGTGACAGCTTGCACCTTTACTTCAGCCTGGAGACGTATGGCAGAAGATTCTGGCACATCGCCCTTTTTTCTTTTCTTTTCAGATTTCATTCTATGTTGGTCATGTGGGAATGGTATTTCTCCGGAATTTTTTTCGATATCCTTCTTTTTTTAAATTTGCTTTTGTGTTTACTAAACCTATGCTTTTTGCGACTACGATAGGCAAACAACCAGGGTTTTTGTTTTGGTTATAAGGCTTTTTTAATTTTTTTTTCTTATTTGTGCTCTCCTTTGTTTTTTTTCTGCAAGTAACAATGTCGTCACTTTTTATTGTATTTTCTTTTTCCTTTTTTTTATTTCTCCTCTTCAGCCGTTGGAGGCATGGCAAGACGTGCCAGATTTCAAATTAGATTGTATTTCTGTTTCTTATTATTTCTCTTGGCCTGTTTCTTTACAGCTTGCCTTTCTTTGAGTATTGGGGACTCCATAGACGCGGAACCTTCGTCGACACATTCGTTAAAATCCCAGTCTAGAAGATGGATAGATGCATACTTTGATGAATCATCTAAAATGATTGGAAAGAATGTTGATTCACTCAACAAGACGGATAATGATGCAACAGGAAATCGTGTTTTTTGTGACACTATTGTGGAATGGATGTGGAAGGAAGTAATTCCCACTCGCTATAATGAAGCTTTTAACAAGGCTCTACTTGCACAGCGTAGGCGGCACATAGCAGTGGCTAAGGGGACTCCTGAGAAGGGGCAGAAATATATTGTCTGGTCTCTTAGTGGAGGCTTGGGCAACCGAATTCAAGCGATCGCAAGTGTTTTTATGGCAGCAATGCTATCAGAGCGCGTTCTTTTGATGAAAGATTGGTTTACACCCTTGAGATCCTCTAGGAATTCACCCATTAAACCAACGTTACTTCCTTTTGTAAAGAGTGATAGGGATAACGAGGATTTTCGTTACGAAAACCTTCAAGAGCTTTTTTGGTTCTCTAATAAGGAGCATTTCCCTCGAATTTCTAATGATCATGTCTTGTGCAATCTGTTTCCTATGATGTCACTATCCGAATTTGAACGAATATACCCGAGTGAATTCAGATCTCTTAATGATTCTACTATTAGTGAGGTTTTATTGTACAAAGAAGGTCATGCAAAGATTGACATTCGTGCTGGACATGATAAAAAGTTAAAACTATGGAACCGTTTTGCATGTGGGGATGAAGCCACAAAATATGGCGTTGACTTTTTTTCAAAACAACGATTTGTATATGTTTGGACAAATCAATATTTTTTGCCCTTGTTTTACATGAATAAACGGACAAGCAGCACAATGGCGAGTTGGATTCCTGTGAATCCTTTCAGATCTTTGTTACCATTAATCTTTTTGCCATCAAAACCAGTGATGCATCGCGTGTTACTATCGTTAAAAAACGGAACTTATGTCAAGAAACGTGATTTTGTAGGTTTGCATATTCGATCCTTTAAACGACATGAAGTTTCCCAACTAATTGAATCATTTTCACATTGCATTGAACATTTTTTAAGCGCTTCAACTGCTCATGAAAACTTCTTTCTTGCTACAATGTATCATGCAGCCAAAAAGCATTTTAGTGTTCAGAAGTTTGGAAGCGGCGCTTACTTCTTTAAGAGTGTAGAAGACCAGATGAATGAGGAGCAGAGTACTGGTCAAGGAGCTCTCCAAGAATGGAATGCTGTTGCAGATGTTGTGTTGCTTTCATTATCGAAACAGCTTTTTCTTTCGCCTGATTCAACCTTTGGCTTTGTTGCTGCCGCAGCCGGGGAGATTGATAATATTACAGTTGTAAATCCCAAAAACCACTCTTTTGTGGGTATGAGCGAGAAGACGTGCCTAAATCGCGACCAAAGCGTAGTAATGGAGCCTTGCTTTACTTCTTGGTTTAAACTGGATTCTATTGGAAAGCGAATTGGGCACATAAAGTGTAAACTAGATCGTATGCCTCAATGGGCTACTTTATGTGGAACCAACTCTTAACCTTATCTCTTATTAATCTTGCACTATATATATATATATATATGTTGCTTTGTATTTTTTTGTATTTTTTTGTTTGTGATAAGATTTGTTATCTTTTTTTTTTTCTTTTGGAGCTGCTTTATATTTCTCAACCTCTTTGGTTATCTATTGTCTTTTTTTATTTTTTGTTTTGTACACCAACGAAATAAGGTAAACAAGGCAAGTATTTTTCTCCCTCTAAAATATAAAAAAAGAAGGAGATACAGGAAACGTAGGTGGAAAACATAACAAAGCAAAAAGAAGTAATGACCTCTCTTCGAAATGGAGAATACAGTGAAAATCGTAGTCGCTTTGAAGTCGTGCGTGACTATTTTTATGATCAGGATGATACCTGGTACGTCATGCGAGCCGAAGAAAACCATTTGTTATTCGGGACATCAGGTGGGAAAAGAACTAGCAAGAAACAAAAACACAACGAAAGGCGTTATTTTAATTGCTACTACGATTCATTTACCGAACGTGAGGATCGTTTTTACATTGATTTACAAAAGGAGGTTATTTTAACAGAGCTTAATGAACGCCGTAGAATTGGTGAATACGAGGAGGAGGAATTCTGTGGCATTTGCCGATGTGCGGGGGAAACATTAGGCGTCCCACAGTGGAGGCGTATGCGTTATATTTCTTTACCTCCTTTAGAAGCTGAAGAAATGAACCGAAGAATAATAGTTAGCGATTATTTTTCTATGCTTTTGGAGGCTGCTGTTTTATTGGAGGTGCTTCATCGTCGAACAGTTACATTTGCAGAGGAACCACCAGCTCGAAGTGTCATTGAGGGTGCCGAGGTTCATGATTGGCTGGAAAGTCGGAGGAGAATTCTTGCGCGTGAAAGTCAAGAAGAAATGGCTGAACAGGAACAAGAACGACAAATGCGTCTTGCATTTTTTGCGTGGAAGCAAAAACAGGAATACCAGATATTTCTATTTGAACAGAGTGAGAGAGAAGAGCGTCTAGATGTAGAACGACTTCAACGTCTACATGCTGGTACACTTGCTGAGCTTTTTAATAAGGAACACCGAGAGGCTCGCTATCATCAACTGAAGTATCAACTAAGGCAGCGTTCTCTGCCTGCCGAGTTGAGCCGGGAGTTAACCGCGCGGGAGACAACGGAGCGATCATCCATTATGTTAATGCAAAGGGACTACTTTCGAACACTTCAGGCGGATGAAGTAAAAAGTTTCCTATGGACAAGACGCAACATGATGATCAATGAGCAGGTAGAGCTCGAACGTTTCTCTGTAAAGTGATTATGTATTTTATGTATTCATATATTACAAGAGTTGTTTCAATATAGTATCATGGCTGTTTTATTATTATTTTTTCTTTATATGTCATCTGTGATATCTTTAGTCGACTGAAGTTGTAATGTTTGATAGTGTTTTTTTTTTTTTTCAACACGAAGGAAGAGAAGCTGACCATAAATGTATATGTATACATGTATATATTTTTGGTTCTTGTTTACGTGGATAATTGCAAGTGTAGGACGTGTTTTTTTTTCTTCTTTTTTTTTTCGGTGCTATGGTAGTGCATTAAGCGTAAAATATAAAAGTGAGTGAGGAGTAGAAATAAATTTTTATTTATACAACGGGTGGTTGTAATGTCAGCACTAAAAACGTCTTCATCCGACGTGCTTCGCTCCCAATTTAAAGGAATTCGTGTAGAGTTTGGCTCATTAGTGAAGTTTCGGGACGCACCAGCTTTTGAGATGGTGATGCGTCTCAACCAGCGTCACAAGGGAAAACTTGTGACGGCTATTTTAACAGGTGAATGTTCTGAAAATAGTTCAAGACCAAAGGAAGAGAACAAGACGAATTCGGATGGAATTTTTGATAACTCTGGTGTGGAGACCAAGGCTGTGTTTGTTCCAGAAACCTATGAGGAATTTTTAGATGCAGAAATGCAAAAATGGCTTGATCCTTTTCGAGGACGAGGTGATGATGCTGAGAAACGGAAACGGGGCCGCGAAGAGCGGGATGATTCTAGCTCTAGTAGTATTTCCGATAATATCGCTGACGACGTGAGTGATGAGGATCTTGGATACAGCTCGTCATCGTCAGCTTAATACTTGCGCTTTTTTGTTTGTTTGTTTATTTGAACTTTGCTTGAAGCTTTTGTGACACTACTTTTGAGATAATATGCAGTGGAATCTTGTATTTGGACTGTCAGGTGAATCTTTTGTTAGTTTTTTTTTTTTTTTTGGATCTTAAGCTTTTTGTTGAATTAAGTATCTTTTTTTTTTTTGCTTGTTTGTTTGTGTCTATTAGTTATGGTTGTTCAACGGGATCGTTCACAGGAGCTATACTCCCTTTTTGATGGGCTAAAAAATGGGGGGGATGGAATGTCTGCGAGTGTGACTTCAGGAGAACATATTCCATTGCGACTACACACCGGGTTGCACTCCAGCAATGAGGTGCAGATGTTTAATCGATTCGCTCAAGCGTTTTCGCGAGACTTGGCCCGCGTCTCAGAGTCTATTATGCGATTGACGAAACTTACTCAGCGACAAAGCGTTTTTGAAGATCAATCCTCTGAAATAACAGGGCTTACACAGATGGTCAAAACATCGCTACAACGACTACATACAGATTTGGAAACTCTTGAAGAGCTTAAACGACGTGCACTCGAATCCCAAAAAACGTCTGCAGCAAATGCAAGTAGTGGTGGCCGTGGTGAGTCTCACAGTTTATGGGGCGCTAGTAGAGATACTGACGCCATGGTACGCGCTTCTTCAAAGCATAGTGACACTGTCGTTGACACGCTCCGCACTCGTTTGGCTCGTACTGGGCAAGAATTTCGTACAACGTTACAGCAGCAGACACGTTCCATGAAAGATAATGCACAGCGTCGTCACATGTTTACAACAGGTGAGCGTCCTCAATCTTTTGAGAGTGCCCTTTTTCAAGATCAAGAACAACATCAACTGCAGCAACAGCAGCTGATGACTGGTACAAGCAACGTTCAGTATTACAAGCAACGTGCAGAGGCTGTTCGTGAGTTAGAGGCTACTGTAATAGAAGTAGGAGAATTATTTAATGACTTTTCTCGCCTTGTGCATGAGCAGGATGAGGTTGTTCTTCGTATTGACACCGACGTTGATGTGGCGCTGCGTAATGTAAATGCGGGAAGTAATGAGCTGATGCGTTACCTCTCTAGTCTCACGTCAAACCGTGGTTTGATATTGAAAGTATTTGCTGTGTTGGTATTTTTCTTACTCTTTTTTGGTTTTGTTGTTGTGCGCTAACAAACCAAACACAATCACATTTCAGAATTAACATTAGGATAGTAGGAGTCTCTCTTACTTATTTATTACGACCATTATATATATATATATATATTCTTTGTGTGTATGTGTTGCTCTACCTCTTATGTGTATTTATTCACCACCCAATGATGTTTACATGCCGTTCGTGTAGGAGACCAGAATGTTGAAGAGCACTTTGGGAAAGAGAGAGAAAGAGGGAAAGAGAGAGAGAGAGAGTTATGGTATTGTCATGAAAGTGCCGTTTTGTCCATTGTCTTTTTTTGTAGTCCTCCATGAGAGTGCTTCTAAACGAAAGAACTGTTGAAGTCTTTTTTATGTTTTTGTTGTTCTTCTGTTGTGTTCCTTCATGTTGTGGTTGTTAATGGGATTGGTGAAGTTTTTTTTTAAATTTTGCTTTTTTGTTTTCTATCAAGCTGAACTTCGATCCGAGAACGAGAAGAAAAAAAAAAAGAACTATGAAGCAAGAAAGGTGAAGACAAAGAAACGACTGGAAAAAATCGTTGCGAATACGCGCAGAAAATGACTGAAGTAAATGAAAAACAATCAACAGGAACTAGAAAAAGGAACAGATAACTAAAATTGACAGAAAAAAGAAACAAACAAACAAAAAGAATGATTACTGAGGAAGAGAAAAAAAAAAAAAATGGACATCACCATGGCGTTTTTTTTTTCTACTGCACTTCAATTTTCTCTCGTCATTTTTTCTTCTTCTTAAAAATGACACGTACACAACGAATTGATTTTTATTCTTATTCTGTAAAAACGTCACCCTGGATATCTCCTATTTGCCCCTCTTTTGCCCAATTTCTTCATTGAGTGGTTCTACGAGTAGGAGAGTATATATATATATATATATATATATATATATATATATATATTTATTTATTTATACATTTATATATCTACATAGATACATTTGGGACCCATAGTGACTGTCAACAGAGAGCGAAGGATAATCAACAAGGCAGTAAAAAAGAGTAAGAAACAAGGTTTTTCTAGGTTTGTGGTTTATGCTTTATCTGTATTCAAAACAACGGTCGACGTGAAAAAAAGAAAAAATAATAGAAATTCACTAAAAGAAGAATACAAAAGTTACAAGCGCACGCGTTCTTTTTTTTTTCTTTTGCGTTATTGTGCCTAGTGTGCATGATTCATCCAAAACTTCTTGCCTCGCAGGAGCTTGCCTTGCATCATGTGACGGTACAGCAGCCGGACTTTCCCTCCCATTTCGTGTCGAGCAGCGATGGGTTGCCCACGCCTGGCTCGAGTGGGGTTTTAGGTGTGTCCTCCGCTCCCTTTCCGCGCGCCCCCTCCACACGCAGTGAGCTCACCTCCCCGCTCTGCAGCGGTCTCCCCGGCGGCGCGGGTGGGAGCGCCTCGTCCTTCGCCGCCCGCACCGCCCCGACCGGCGCGCTGCTTGGCGCCATCTCTGGCGGCGGGGCGAACAGCACGGCGCCGGCGAGCATTGCGCGCCCCGCGATCCGTCCGCGCCCCGAGTGGGCGGCCGCCCTCGAGGACGCCGACGCGTTCGCCCTCCCCCCGTCGCAGCTGCGCGCGTCGACGCCGGACACGCGGCGGCGCGTCTTTGTGTGGCACGTCGCCGACCGCCACGACCGGCAGTGGCTCGCGCAGCGCGACGCCCGCCTCGGCCCCGCCGCGCGCAGCGCCAAGGGACGGGCCGGCACGACGGAGGCCCCGGCGCCCCCCTCCCAGCGGCACGGCATCACGCGCGCCGTGCTCGAGCGCCTCATCACCGCCTTCGAGGTGGGCGCGCACGGCAGCCCGGAGATTCCGGTGCAGCGGCAGCCCGTCTCGAGCTTCGCGTCCGTCCGCGCCGTTGGGGCCGACCCCGCCGTGGTGGAGGAGGTGCGGCGGTATTGGCTCGGCAAGCGACAGGCGCTGGGCGGACAGCTCCCGTGCATTCCCGCCCTGCGCGTGGCGGTGCGGGAGGAGAACCAGTCCGCCCTCTGCCACGCCGATGTGCTGCAGTACTGCCCGCTCCCATTTAACGTCCGCGACTGGAGCGTCGCCGTCCTCCAGCGCCGCGCACCAAACCGCGGCGTGCCGGGCGGCCACGACGCCACGCCGAGGGAGGCCCACGGAGGAGAGGAACAGGAGGACGCGGGAGGGGAGGGGGGGGCGGAGTGTCGAAAGCGGCAACGCGAGGCGGAGGAGTTCGAGCGGCGGATAATTCTCTCCTCCGCGGCGGCGGTGGCGGCGGCGGTGTTGGAGCGCGAGGGACTCAAACTGCGGCACACACAACTCGCACTGTATGAACTCGCTCTGCTGCGCCGAAGCGCCTTGGCGGAGCGGGAGATGGGGGACGGTAGTAACAGTAATAATAACAATGGCACCTCCACCAGTGCGGGGCCATGGGCGACGGAGGACGCACTGCAAGAGGAATGGGACTTAAGTGAGGGCGAGGGTGAGGGCGAGGATGCCGTGATGGATGTGCACAAAGGGGCCGCAGCAGCAGAGAGCGTCATTGGGATCGGAGAACACTTCTGAGAAGAAGGAAGAAGATGTGTACATTGTTTTGTTTATTTATATTTATATGCTAGTCCGATCAAAGATAGAAAGGAAAGAGAAATAAATAAATAAAAACGGCGTGTAAAAAAAAAAAAGCACGAAGAGTGCAAAATACACGAAATGAACGAGGGAGAAGCGAAAAGGATATATAGCAACAACCACAACGGTGGCAAACCTGAAGAGTGAGTCTAAAGAGTTTCAATAAGTCACTGATGAAAGAAGCGGTGGAATGAAAAAAAGAAAAAGAACTTTTTTTTTTGTTTTTTCCTAGGTACTTATCTATCGGCGCATGTCCAAATTGAAGGAAAACTTTTGGAAGCGCAAAAACATACTTATACATACCTAATTGCCTGTTTGTACTTTGCATGCTTGACAGAATTTTTTTGTTTTGTTCTCATTTTTTTTTTTTTTTGCTACTTTACATTTTTTTATTTTTATTTTTATTTTCCACAAAACAAAAGTAAGGAAGAGTACGTGTAGATAGTGTGTGTGAAAGAGAGAGAGCGAAATAAGAAAGGTGAAGAAGGAGAAAATAATAATAATAAAAAGAATTTTTTGATTCTCTTGTACACATCAAGAAGCGAAGGGAAAAAGGTCCTACAGACTTTCTCCCCCCGCCAAAAACAACAACAACAACAACAAGAACAAAACCGTGAAATAGACGAGGGTGTACGTGTGAGATGCTTCGCTCACCACAGCCTCGATTCCCCCAACCCTCTCATCCTCCCCCATCCGGCGGCTTTTCGCAGCCCCCAATGCAACCGCCGCAAATGCCAATGCCAATGCCATTGGCACCCCAATCCCAACCCCAACCGCAGTCGCCGTCGCAGCCCCCCCCGCATGAGCACGAGGATGTGATTCATGATGCGCAGTTCGACTACTATGGCCGCCTCGTGGCGACGGCGAGCTCGGACCGCACCATTGGCATTCACGCCGTGCGGGATGGCCAGCTGCAGCGCCTCTCCACCCTTCGCGGGCACGAGGGACCGGTTTGGATGCTCAGTTGGGCGCACCCGCGCTTTGGCCTCGCCCTCGCCTCGGCGAGCTACGACCACCGCGCCATCATCTGGCGCGAGCAGCCGCCCTCCTCCGGTGTCTGGCGTCCGGTGCACGTGGTGGACGCCCACCAAGGGAGCGTGAACGCCGTGCAGTGGGCCCCGACCCGCGCGTGTGTGGCGACGGCGAGCAGCGACGGGACGGTGTGCGTGTCGGCGTGTGTCGGCGGCGCGTGGCGGGAGGCGGTGCGCGTGCGCGGCGGCGGCGGGCAGTCCATTGCGCACGCGATGGGCGCGACGTGCGTCTCCTTCGCCCCGAGCGACGGGGCGGACGGGGGGATGTGGCTCGCCTCGGGGGGGTGCGACGCGCAGGTGCGGCTTTGGCGCGCAGCCGACGCGGTCGGCGCGGACTTTCACCTCTTTTCGACCCTCGCGGGGCACACGGATTGGGTGCGGGACGTCGCCTTCGCCCCTCTCTGCGCGGCGACGCGATTTGCGCTGCTCGCCTCGTGCGGACAGGACCGCGGCGTCGTGCTGCACCGCGTTCCATGGGAACAGCTGCACGCGGCGTGCGCCGAGGACGCGCAGAAGGCGCCGGCGTCGAGGGAGTTGGCGTGGGAGCGGAGTGTGGTGATGTTTGAGGAACCCGTTTGGCGGCTCGCGTGGGCCCCGGCAGGGGGGGCATTGATCGTCACAACGGGAAACTCCGACGTGTTTATTCTCGAGGAGGGCGCGGAGTTTACACAGCCATGGATTAAGACCCCATTGAGTGAGTACCAGTTGCAATAGGGAGAGATGAAAGAGGGAGGAGGGGAAGGCACAAACAGAAACAAACAAAAAAGAAACAGAAAGGGGAAAAAGAACAACAAAAGGGATGAGGTGGAAGTGTGAAATGACTTTGGTAGGTGTCCGATTCAGGACGAGATGGAGGAAAACGAAAAAGGAGGACACCAAAGACGATAAATACACGTACAAACAACAAAAACAAGAAAAGTGCCACAATAAAAAAGAAAAAGGAACAGCAACAACAACAACAAGAAGAAGAAGAAACGAAGCCAAACGGAACGAAAAAGCATTGGACAGAGAAAGCAACAAGAGAAGATCATTTATATATATGTATATATGTACAGTCATTTCTGTGTGAATATGTGTGCTTATTTCATATATGCATTTATGATTTGTGTCTGTGAGGTGGAGAGGCTTTAAGCCGCAAATAATAATAATAAAAGTAATGATAAAAAGGGAGAAGAGAGGGGGAACAAAAAAGAAGAAGAAGAAGAAGAAAGAAACGCGAATTTGCAAATGACAACGACGAAAGAAAAAAAAAAGAAAGAAGGGAAAGAGATGTGGTGAAACACACACACACACACACACACAACTACAACAGTAGAAAATAGAGGGAAGCATGTGTTTCCTTTTTATTTTTCCTTTCCTTCTCTTGTATCATTTTTTTCTTTTTTTCTTTTTGCTTTTGCATTGACGGTATTCTAAATTTTTTTTTTTTTCCCTTTACATATTCATAATGATTCTGTGCGTCGTGTTTTCCCTATTGCTGGTTTACATTTCATCCCTCCATTCACTTCTCTCTTTCGAAGCTTTTTCTTTTCCGTTTGGTGTACGATGTGTCTTTCCTTTTTTTGCTTTGCCTCATTTTTCACTCTTCTCTCCGCTTCCGAGTTATGGTCTCCTCATGGACTTAAATATATATATATATATATATATATATATGTGTGCGTGTCTGCGAGAGGTATTACCCATTCATTTTTTTTATTTATATTTTGTGTTGAGAGGATTTTTTTAGTGCAATGCAATATATTCCCTACTTTTGTTTTTTGCTCACTCTTTTTTTTTTTTTCTTTTTCTTTTCTCAGTTCTCATTGTTGCTGCTGTTGTTTGCTATTTTTTTCTTCTCTGTCTTCCCCCCCCCCCCACTTTCCTCACCTTTTTTCTTTTCTTTTCTGATTTTCTCTCTTTTTTTTTATATTTTCTTTCTTTCCCCGTTCTTTTGTGTAGCGATTCACTGCGTGTGGCGATGTATCCTTTGCACACAAAGCGTCATGTCTCTCCGCGTTGGCAAACCCCCGCGGGTTCCCCAATTTTCGCCGTTAATCGCGACTTTTCGGCGATTTCGCGGGAGCCCCTTTTTGTGACGTGTGAAATGCCGCGTTGGCCGCCCGAGCCGCACCCGCCCCGGCGCTTACCGAAACTCACCGCGCAGGAGGAGTCCGCGGCCTTCACTCCCCCCCCGAGTCTCTCCCCGACGGACTCCAACACGGCCCTCGCGCCGCGCAAAGGCTGGCAGGATGTGGAGCATTGGCCCACCGCGGCCGCGCGCGTGGCGTATCGGGAGTACCTCGCGGAGTTTTGGGGCACACTTGTGATGATCTTCTTTGGGAACGGCGTGGTGGCCCTTTCGCGGGTGAACCAAAGCGCCGGCGGCTACCTGGGCATCACCCTCGGTTGGGGCGTGGCGGTGACGATTGGGCTGTACGTGTCGTTGGGCGTCTCGGGCGGACACCTCAACTCCTGCGTCACCGTCGCCAACGCGGTGTGGGGGAAGTTTCCGTGGCGAAAGGTGCCGGGATTCATTCTCGCGCAAATGCTCGGGGCATTTGTGGGGGCCGCCTGCGCCTATGGGATCTATCGCGATCAGCTCCTGCGAACCACAGGGGGGGAGTTCCTCGCGTTCGGCGCCAAGGGATTCGCCGGGGTGTTCAGCACGTATCCGATGCCAGGGAACTCCGCAGGGGGGTGCATCTGGAGTGAGTTCGCATGCTCCATGTTACTTCTCTTTTGTGTGAGTGCGATATTCGATGAGACGAATGTGGCCGCGCGCGGGTATGAGCCGGTGGCGGTGGGATTGTTGGTGTTTGCCATTGGCATCAACATCGGGGCAGTGACGGGGTACGCTATGAATCCCGCGAGGGATTTCGGTCCCCGCGTGTTTTCAGCGCTTCTCTTCGGCACCGACGTCTTTACGCGGGATGGGTATTACTTTTTGATTCCACTCTTTGTGCCATTTTTGGGGGGAACGTTTGGACTATTTTTGTATATGTTCTGCGTACCACAACAAACGGATGATGAATAATGTGACGAAAAGAAAAGAAATATATATATATGTGTAAGACAAAATAACAATAAAAAGAGAACAAAAAGATTAAATAAATGAAGAAGTAAAAAGAAAACGGAAAAAATAAATGATAGTGTGAGAAACAGGAGCAATATCACTGATTTCAAGAAAAACAAAAAAAGAAAGAAAGTAAAATTGATTTCTAGTAGTTTTTTTTGTTTATATTCGCTTTTTTCCCCTTGTTTTGTTGTTTTGTTTGACATTCTTCCCACTTTGGGTGTATGTAGCTTCCTGGGGTATCGAAGTTTTGAATTTTTGAATGTCAAAATGTTTTTCTTTTTTACGTTTCTCAACATTACTATGTGGTGCCTGCGCCGGAGATTAAAGAGGTTTCCTAATTGCCGTATATATATGTGCATATATCTATGCGTATATAAAGGTTTCTCTTTGTGTTTGCGTGTGTATGAGACATCTGTTTCAACTGTTAAAATTTTTCTTCTTTCCCAACGACAGGTTTTTTTTTTGTTTCTCTTCTCTTTTTGACCTTTTTTTTTCTACTTTTTGTTTTCGTTGTTTTTGCATTCTGTTGAAGTAAGCAAACAATGGGAAACGCCATAATGATTCGGTTCTCTCCTTTATTATTGTTGTACAGAGATGCAAAGATGTTATTATTTATTATTATTATTATTATTTTTTTTTACCTCTTGGTTTTTTTTTTTTTTTCGATGAACGGTATTCTACTTTTTGAAGTATATTGTTTTACTTTCGAGCGAGTAAATTCTTCGCTCTAAAGTCTAAAATGGTATTTTTATTTTAAAGTAAAACATCCGGTGTTTCGTGCAGATTTCCTTTTGTTTGTGTGAATGAATGTGTGCTTTTCCGCCTTAAAAAAAAAAAAAAGACTGTTATGGTTTCTTCGTACTGATTTGATGTCTGATGTGTCGGACCATTTAATCTGTAAGGAAAGGATGAATGGTGAGGAATACACACACACACACATAAGCAAGCAAACAAGGAGGCAAAGAAGTAAACAGAAATGAATGTAAAAGAAAAAAGAAAAAGAGATGATCTGAAAACATGCTTTTCCGTTTCGCTCTCTTTTCTTTATTTCAGACAAAACAAAACGTTCTGAGTGATATTGTGGTTCCAGCGCCAAGAAAAACCAACAGAAAAAGAAACAATGAGAAATGCAAAAAAAATGAAATAATATAATTAATCCAATGCCTGAAGCCAGCAAATGAAAATTAAAGGCAAAAAAAAATACACACACACACAATGAAGTTTGACTTTGAGAGTATATTAAGTCTATTTTTTTTTGTTCTTTTTTTTTTGGTGGGTGGAGAACGATTAAAGTACTGAAAGCGATATTTTTTTTTTCTTCAATTTGACTTTAAAACGATTCCTTTTTTTTTATATTTGATATCTTTACTAATGGTGATGCCCTTTTTTTCTTTTTTTTTCGCAGGAACCTTTTCTTTTATGTCTCTTTATGTTTATTTAATAGATGCATGTGTATTATTATTATTATTTTTTTTTTTTCTGTCTCTGAGCCAAATTATTTATATTTACCTTACATTTTTTAAATAATGAATCTGTATTCTGTTTTTTTTCTTTCTTTTTCGTATTGTCTTCATTGAATTTTCCTCTCCAAGAGATTTTTTTCAAGCTTTTAACACATAGGAAACAAACGACGTCTTGTAGAAACACTCACATTCGCATCCTGTTCTATCCAAAGAAACGTTAAAACTTATTTATACTATTTTTTAAGGACTAAATATTAGGTCGGTATTTGTAGTAAATATATATATATATATATATTTATATATTATTTTTACTTGAACCTCCTTTTCATTGTCTGGGCACATTGTGCAATGCCTCAAGGAGCCTATAGACCCATCTTATGGACTCTTCTTTTTCTCGCTCTTTTTCTCATTACGTGTGCGGATGCGTTGGCGTATGTCCCTGGACTTGCCCCAACAGCGCGTCGTGGGCACGACCCCGCGCGTGCAGAGGTGAATGGACTTCACTCCACACTCGGTGGCGTGCCATACCCTTTCTATGACAGCCGCACACCTTTTTGCCAACCCATTGTTGGTGGTGCGACAGATCCATTGCAGCACTTCTCGCACAGCATTGGCATTGGCGCGCTTCTAAGTGGGGAAAGGCCGCAGTGGTCGGGGTATGTATTATACACGTTGGAGAATTCCTGTGAATCCGTTTCCTGCGAGCGTGAGGTGGCCGTGACAGCGGAACACGTGCGTTGGATGCGGGAGCTTATTGAGAAGTCGTATCGTGCACACATCTTGCTTGACAACTTGCCGGCGTACAATGACGGGCAGCCAATGCTGCAAGGGGCGTGCCGTTCGGGGTATTACAAGAAGCGGCCGAGTTCGGCGGATTTGCAGCGCGGGTTTTACCTCGGCGTTCCATCGGAGTGCACTGGTGGGGCGGTGTATTTGAACAATCATCTGCATTTTGTGGTGCACTACCACTCCCTCACCCCGGAGGAGGCGATGCAGTATGAGGAGACGGATCTCACCGATGGAAGCCGTGTGCTACGCATGCGCAGACGACGGGCACAGAAGATGAAGTCACTGAAGAGAAGAAAAAGCAATAATACTAATAATAGTAATAATGTGCCTCTTCCAGATGATCTCGACACTGCGGAGGGAGAGGAAACGGGTGATTTGTTTCTTGTGGTGAATGTTTTGGTTTACCCCTTCTCCATTGATTGGTCCAAGGAGTTCAGTGACAATGGCACCGTGTGTGGGATGGATGCAGAAACTGGTACAGGTGACATCAACTTGATTAAACTCATGGAAATGACGCAGTATCTTGTTCTTGACGAAACACTGGTGGGTCATCCAGTGCATTGGACCTACTCTGCCGAATGGCACGAGAACACCGAAGTCAAGTGGGCAACTCGCTGGGATGCCTACTTTGCCATGTCTAAGCCAACGCAAAATGGGGGAGCGCACTACTTATCTATTGTCTACTCCCTTCTTCTTGTCCTCGCCCTCGCCTCCACCGTGGCGATGGTCATCCTCCGCGCACTTCGACGTGACTTGAGTCAGTACAGTGCGCTCCTCGACATTGCCCGCGAGCCGCATGAGGTGGCGGAGGAACACGGATGGAAAGCGGTGCGCAATGACGTCTTTCGACTTCCGCCCCGCGCGGAGGATCTCGTTTTGCTTGTCGCCTCAGGCACGGAGGTGCTCTTCGCGGTGTCGGGAACCTTATTTGTTGCGCTGCTTGGATACTGTTCCCCGGCAAACCGCGGAGGGCTCCTGTCTTTCCTGCTCTTTCAATTCATGCTCTCCTCCGTTGCCGGGGGATTTATGGTGTCGTTTTTGACCTCCCTGCTTGGTGTGTCGGGTGCGTGGGGAATTGTGGCAAAACTCGTGTGCGCACTCCCTGGGCTTGTGCTTGGGACATTTCTCTTTTGTAACACTGTTCTGCGTGTCGTTCGCAGCACTGGAGCGGTGCCCTCGAGTGCTATTGCCATGCTTTTTCTCATGTGGCTCTGTTCTCTTGTACCACTCAGCTTTTTGGGGGCAAAGATGGGGTTTGCGTGTGGGTTAAGTCCCACAAAGCGGAGGGTGGGTACATTACCACGTCCCATCGACAAAGCCAATGTACCACTCTGTCTGCACACCACATACTTACTGCTTTATACTGGCTTCTCTCCACTACTCGTCGCGATGTTCGAAATTCACCTTATTATGGAATCCCTATACAAGGGCCTCACCTATCAATTCTTTGGGTTTCTGACGGTTGTTTTTGTGCTATGGTCCATCGCATGCGGACTTACCTCAGTGTGTGCGGTGTACTATCGACTCTGTGCGGAGGATTATCGCTGGTGGTGGGTGAGCTTTTTTGCACCCTCCTCTGTGGGACTCCACCTGTTTCTTTGGACGTTATTCTCCTATAGCTCCAATCTGCAGATGAGTTCAACAGCGGCAACAATGCTGTACTTTGCCTACATGTCCCTCATAACAGTATTATACGTCCTGTGTAGCGGGGCCATTGGTTTTCTTTCTTCGTGGGCCTTTGTTAGTGTCATCTTTACAGCTGTGAAATTTGATTAAAGGAGACAAGAAAGGAAAATGGCCATATTTATTTTACTTTTTTGAGAAGAGTAAACGAAAAACTCTTCAAGACGGTTTTCTTTTTATTCATGTTTTTTTTTTTGATCAGATTAGAAGCAATGAATTTATGCACGTATATATATATATATATATATATATATATATATATATATATATATATGTATGTATTTATTTATTTATTTGTATATTTATACATTTACATATATATGTGCATAAATTTATAAAACTGAAAAAAAAACAGGAGTAGCAACGAAATAACAATAGCAAAAGAAACTCATCTTTCCTGCACCGTTAATTAGCAGTGAAACTCAATTCTTTCATTTCTATTGACGAACAACCGCACATGACTAGACAAAAGAATTAAGTGGAGAACGAAATGGTAAAAAATGAAATAAAATTTGACACTGTTACTTCCTTTAATCGCATTGTTCTGTTTTTTTTTTCCCCCCTCACTGTCCCTGTTACCTTTCATTAGAAAGTAGAGGGAGCGAGAGCTGTCCATTCGAGCACTACCGTCAATCCGCAAGGTCCACTAGACTCCTCCACATTGAAACCATGATGCCTTACATATCTCGTGATGTGGCCAGTTACCCCCCGACGCCTGTAGTCATACTAGACGACAACACCGGAGCCTCCATGCCGGACGTAATGAATAATGGTGAGGCCATCTTTGCCGTTTCCGTTTCCGCTGTGGAGCCGACCGAGGGCTGGCTGCACCGGGAGGGAAAGCCATCGCTGACGATTTGCTTTATGCACAGCTTTGGTAAGTGTGCGGGCCGCACCGGCGGGGACCCGAGCAGCTGTTATCAAATCCACATTGACCGCCAAGTGCTGAACGCGCTGCGGCGGCACTACCACCACCCCCCGCGCCGCTACTTTGCGCGGACGGTGAAGGTGCAGTTGCTGCCCGAGCTGCACCGCCAACTCTCCCTCTACGCGCGGAAGGAGTTGAAGGTGCAGTACCTCGAGTACAAGGTGCATGACGTGGCCCCATCCAAGTGCCTCTCGCTCTACGAGGCCGCCTACAGGCGCTGGCTCTTCGACGACACGAAATCGACGGAGAGCTTCAGCGACTCCTCCGTGTACCAATGCACCCTCTTCGCATGCACAGGGGACTGCCCGGACGGCGCCGCATGTCGTTACATTCACGCAAATTTACAACATGCGCAAGTGCGGGATCCCGTTGTGGCGGATGCCCTCCGCCGTGTTGGGGGCGGCGCCGGATGTGTACGATAACACATGAAGGAAGTGTTGAAGTCGGAGGAGGAAACGAAAGCAACAGTAGCAAAAAAAAAAAAATTGTAAACAACAGCAATAACAACAACAAAAACCATTTCTTTTCTCTTTTTTTACTTTTTTTCTTTAATGCATGGACTAGTAGCTTCTCACGTTAAGAGCCCATTTTTTTGTTTTATTACCCTTTTTCGCCTTTTGTTTTAGTTTTTCTTCGGAGATGAACAATGTCCCTCCAAGAAAAATCTTTTACAACAGCGCCTCGCTCATTGATTGATTGGTTGATTTTTTTTTTTGCTGTGTGTGTGTGTTTATTTAGGAAACAAGTAACAGTGAGAACAAAAAAAGAAAAAAAAACAGCAGGAAGGAAAAAAACGATTTTTTTTTTCTGTAGAAGAAATAAATAAATATTTAGTGAGACAGTACGTGCTCAACAAAAAAAAAAAGCAAAGAGCGGAAAGAGCATTTATTAATAGAAAAGAGGAGAAAAAAGATGTATGTATATATATATATATATATAAGTGAAAAACAAAAGAGAAATTCAAAGAGTTATTGAGGGCGAGGAAATGAGGAAGTGTAAAATGGGGAAAAGGGAGAAGTGAACGTACAACTAGTGCTGAATTTGAATATGTGATGACGCCAACAAGAAAGTGAATGAGCGACCAGCTAAAATAAGTCCAAAACATTAAAATTGAGCGAAAGCATGAATTATTTTAACGCATATATATATATATATATATATATATATATATATGCGTGAGATTGTAAGCATTTGAGCATTGATAAGCGTGAAACGAAACAACGAGAGGCAATGACGGAGTGAGATCCAAAAAAAAAAAAAGATAGGTGAGGGGAAAACCTTTACACAGGAGAGCAGGTGGGGCGCATTTGAGCCACTTGTGTCATCCTTATGCGCGGTATGCAGTAAGGCAGTTTGGTTTGTAAGTGTGCTTTGGGGGACCTATTGGGAGAACGAATGCATGAAGTAAGTTCCCCCGAGGAATACCCTGTCCCAGTTTCAAATAAATAAACAAGAATTCTATATACATACTTATATATATATATATATATATATATATATATATATATATGTATATTTTAGAACGGAAGAATCGAAAAAAAAAATCCAAATGAAAGAAAATTAGTAAAAGCAAAAAAAAAACAAGATCTCTCAACAGTACATCTTTATTCATATGTTTTATTTTGGCTTATAATGTATGTATTCAACTCATTCGTTTTTTCTTTAGTTGAACTTTACCCCTTTAACTTTTCTTTGACGTACTGTCGTGTATTTTTCCTTTTATTTTTGTTCGTTTTGGAAACGTTTACTGCCTCGGTTAAAGCAGTTGAACACTATTTAGAATGCGAATGCCAAAAATAGGGCAACGCAAACAAAAAGAGAAAAATCACTTCAAGTATGATGAACTTTATGTGTATAAACAATGAAAGGGACTGAGCAATAGAAAAACAAACAGAATGCCTAATGCTGTGGCAAAAAGTGAGGTTTTTTTTTTCTCAGGAAAGGGTGTGACGGGAAAACGTAAAAATTTTTTTTGATTATTTGAAAAAGAAAAAGGCACAAAAATAATTTGTCTTTCCATCTTTATTTTTATTGTTTCTATTGTTTGTTGAAAGGAAGAAAATGAGTGAACCACAGGAATTTTCGGAGAGGAAGAGTAGGTAACGATTCCCTTCATTTTTAAATTGTAGTCGTGTTCTTTTTTTTTTTTTTACGTATTATTATTTTTTATTTTGTATGCATGGCTGAGGATCACAGCGCCAAACCAAAGATGAAATAATAATCAATATTGATGGTTCCGACAAGAAAAAAAAAAAAGGACAAAGAAAGGAAACACTCTCCTACAAATACAAAGAAAAAACTACTAAAAGAAAAAAAAAGGAGAGACGGATTCATTGTCATGGTTTTTGATAAAGACGGACCGTCAAGAGTGAAACTAACACGTTAGTTTTTGCTCGTTCAAACGAACATAATTCCAACTGAAAAAAAAAAAAAACCGAACAATTATATATACATAGTAGAAGAAAAGAAAAATAAAGGGCAAAACCTTGAATAAAGTACATTTGATTAAACAAGCAATAGGAAAACAAACAACCAAACAACAACAAACAGATGTACAGAGTTGCGCACGAGGTTTTGGCGTCATCTACCAAACGGTGTGCTTTCTCTCAATCTATTTATATATTCATAAAAAAATTTCTTTGCTTTTCTCTTTTTCTTTTTTTGTATTCATGTGTCCACGCCGCCATTCATTCTTTTATTCTCTTCTTCCCCTCTCCTCCCAACAACATTGGGAACAGCATGAGATACCTGTGTGTGTAAATGAAACAAAAATAAAACATAAAATTTTACACCAAAAGACAAACTACACAAGACAAAAAGAGAGAATGGCGGTTCTTCATATATATATATATATATATATATATTCGCAACTCAAGCAAGTTTTCCTTCTTGCTTTACATAATTTTATTTATTTATTTATGATGTTGTTCCGCATTTTTTTTACTTCCCCCTCTTTGCTTTTTCTTTTTTTTTTTCATTTGCTTCATTTACTTGCTGCATTTTTTTTTTCTTTTGCTGTAAACGCTTTATTATTATTATTATTCCTGTTTGACTTTTCTGAGCGTGCTGAGCTAAAGAGCTCTTTTTTCCAATTTTTTTTTTTTTGTGTGTGATATCTTTTTTTTTTTCTTTGAAACGCGTCGTCTTTTTTTTTTACGTTTTTTTTTTTGTTTGTTGTTCGTTTCTCACGTTTTTCATTCTGTGTTTTCTCACACAGTAAACTGAATATGATGATCCCGATACCTCTTTTTGTTTGATGTGAACATCAACAATAAAACAAAGGAATGCTTAAAGGAATGCAAAGAAAAAAAAAACAAATTATCAAAAAACAGCCTCAAAAGCTGCCATGAAATCAAAGAAACGATCGGGAACAAGAAAAAACAAAAACAAATTACTTTACGTATTTGAAAAGCAACAAAAAAATGGTCGAAAACAAATTTGTTGCAATGAATATTTGCGAGCATTTTAAGGGTACATTTTCTTCCCATGATATATATATATATGTAATTAGCTTCCTCTTTATAAATTTTTTTTTTTGCGTGTCCTGCACTGCTTCTTGTCATCTATTCTGTCGCCACTTTCGCCTTTCAGACAAAAGAGAAAAGTTTTTTTTTTTTTTTTGTTGAACTCCCCCCCTCCATTTTTACATTGAGCATCAACAGGTGGCTTTTTTACATAAGAAATCATCCGATCACAACCAATAGCGTCGATTGCCACAACAACAATAACTGTGAGAAAATAAAAAAAATTGCAAAACAAAATAACAGCAAAAAGAAAAAAAACACGTTTTTTTTTTTTGAGGAGAAATGTTACAGTGTGTGGACGGCTAAGAATTCTGTTATATACATACACACAATAGGGATGAAAGTGTTTTTACAAAAGGACCCTGTGTAGAAAAAAGTGAGGAATAGCTATTAATCATAAAGAGATTCTTAAAACAGCAAAGTACCATGGGGCATCTTCAGATTTCCTTTTACCGTTTAAGTCAATCATTTTCTCTTTTTTTTTGTTGAGAAGGGGATTCTGTTTTTGTTCCCAAGTGAGGAATCGGAATTGTTCCATCTCTGTCCAAGTACTTCATGACTGATTTTTTTTTTTTGTTGTTGTTGTTGGTCTTCCTTCTGTTTTTTATGTTTTTGTGTAGATGTACACATTCCTTTAAGTGGTGTATACTTTGAAGTATATACATTGCACTGTTTTTTTTTGCTTATTGTTTTATATTTTGTATGATTCTTTTTTGGTTGTTTGTTGGTTTCTCTTCTACTCTTTATATCATGTTATCATTACTTGATATATGCATATGTGTATGGTTTGTGTCATGTACAGGTGCATGCGTTAGACAGTTAGATATAGTACCTGAACCATGCTTGCAAATCTGCAAGCACCATGGGATGACTCCTCCCCAACAAATGCGATAATGAGATCGTATATGGCGGTGGATGAGGCCACAAGCCCGCCCACACACGTTTGGTTTGTAGATGAAATGAATTTTCATACGCCCGAGATGTTGAACTCTGACGAAACCATCTTTGCCGTTTCCGTTTCCGCTGTGGAGCCGACCGAGGGCTGGCTGCACCGGGAGGGAAAGCCATCGCTGACGATTTGCTTTATGCACAGCTTTGGTAAGTGTGCGGGCCGCACCGGCGGGGACCCGAGCAGCTGTTATCAAATCCACATTGACCGCCAAGTGCTGAACGCGCTGCGGCGGCACTACCACCACCCCCCGCGCCGCTACTTTGCGCGGACGGTGAAGGTGCAGTTGCTGCCCGAGCTGCACCGCCAACTCTCCCTCTACGCGCGGAAGGAGTTGAAGGTGCAGTACCTCGAGTACAAGGTGCATGACGTGGCCCCATCCAAGTGCCTCTCGCTCTACGAGGCCGCCTACAGGCGCTGGCTCTTCGACGACACGAAATCGACGGAGAGCTTCAGCGACTCCTCCGTGTACCAATGCACCCTCTTCGCATGCACAGGGGACTGCCCGGACGGCGCCGCATGTCGTTACATTCACGCAAATTTGGATGATGCATTTCACCGGGATTATTCCGCTCGCCATGAAGCCGATGAAAAGTGAAAGTACCCCATGTCGTATTCGTTTATGCGCGCAACAGAAAAAGTTTTCTCTCTGTCCCCCCCAAAAAAAGAGAAAGGATTATACATCGACGCATCTTCTCATTATTGAAAAGTAAAGTAAAAGGAAATCGAAGTGCTACACATACGATGAAGTGTATGTCTGTAGGTCTTTTTGGGAATTGCTGAGTGCTGCGATGGATGTCAAAAACAAAAAAAAAAAAGGAAGCAAAAGAAAAGAATTAAAAAAAATTGTGTTAATTGGGGGTGATTAGGCAAAAAGGAAAAACACTATGCAAAAGGAGAAGAAAAAGAAACGAAAAACTGTTGCGTATAGCATACGTATGCTTTCTCTAAACATTCGGTTGGAGGAAGGAAGAGTTAAATATATATACATAAGAAAACGAAATGAAAAGGGGAAAAGGTGAGGAGAGAGAGTGGTGAGAGAGGTGAGGTGGGGGTAAATTGGGGTGAAAGAAAAACTGAAAAACTTATTTACGTTGAACTTGATCGTTCCCTTGAGACACACACACAAAAAAAAAAAATGAAGAAAACAAAAAGAAATGAAGAAAAAAACATGAGTCAGAGGAAACGCCAATGGCTGCCTTTCTTTTTTGTTGTTTGTTTTCTTGAGTTTGTTTTAGTTCCTTTTTTTGTTTTTTGTATGTGTGTACCCTATATTTTTCTTTTGTTTTTACCTTGGTCATTGTTTTTACCATTTTTTGTTTTTATTCTTATTTCAGAGTCTGTCTATTTGATTACCTCGAGCTGTTCTTGTTTTTTTTCTTTTACATTCGCAGATTGTACATGTAGAGGTGTAGTGAAATGAAACAACTACCACAGCAGAGGCTATTATGAAGCGTTCCCTATGAAAACACTAGGCGAAAAAAAAAGGCGTTGTTTTTAACGCTCAAGCGAGAGCAGTGGGGAGGAAAAGAAAACAAAAAAAATCAATATGGAAAGAAGGCATCGTGCAATATAAATTTCTCGATGATACTCTCGATCCATCAATTCCTCATTACCTTTCTGTTCGCTCTTTTTCAAACGGTGTTATTGATGTGATATTTGCTAAAATATATACACATTTGCGTATATATCTATATCTATTTATCTATTTATCTATTTATCTATTTATCTATCTATCTATCTATCTATCTATCTATATATATATATATATATATATATATATATATATAGCTGTAGATACATATGTATGTGAGATCAAAACGAAATATATTTATATATATATCTAACAACAACAATCAAAAAAAAAAATGTGAGAAAAAAGTAAAAAAAAAAAAAACACTGCGTTTTGCAGTTTTTGTTAATGCAAAAAAAAAGTCAATAAAGCGACCATGCTGTACAAGCACTATTTCCTTCCCTATATTTTTATCATACTCCCTTCTCTCTATTCCCCTTCCCCACTCACCCACCCATATCCATCTTTCTACAGCCCCACACCTGCCCCCAAAAGCAAAAGAAAAAGAGTTAAATTCAGATTTGTTTATGTTTATTTGACGCAGTTACCAAAGCCTTCTTTTTTTAAGAAAAAAAAATAAAAACGACACGAAAGAACATATGATTTAGTAATACTATTTGATGTTGTGAAGCAATACTGGATAAACAACAAAAATACGCTTTTTTTTTACAAATATTTTTGACATTTATATATATATATATGTGTATCTATATGAAGTGTAGTATAGAGGCAAGGGGGAATGGTGAAGCGATGACTTTACCATCCCGTTATATCTGGGGAAATATATATATATATATATATCTAAAGAATTTTTTTTTTTGCCGTTTGCTGCTGTTGTCCTCAACTTTTTATTTGATGGTGATGAAATTCAGAGCGAGAAGGAGACAATTAGACACGAAAATGTGTTGAGTTTTCAAAGGGTCTCTCTAACCGGAGATGTCCCTTTTTTTTTTTTCTCTTTGAGTTACTTTCAATTTTTTTTTTTTTCGTTATTATCTTTGCTTTTGATGAGATACTTTTTTCATTTCCGAAGTACAGCGAAAGGAAAAATCTGACAAAGCAAAAAAAAAAAAAAAATTCCCTTGGAGTTATGCATCAAAGGTTAACCAAACAAAACCGAAATGAAAGAGCGAAACCAATGGGAACCCCCCCCCTTTCCCCCCCCCTCCTAATAAAAAGAAGGAAATAAGAAATGAGAAATGCAAAAAACAAAAAAAGAAGGATAGAAAGAAAAAAAAAAAGCCAACTTTAGGAGATGAAGATAGCGGCAAGCAAAACATTTTATTTTTATTTTTATTTTCTCTGCGACTCCGCTGGTATTGCTATTTCACTATTTAATGCATCAAAGTCCATTCAAAGAAACAAAAAGAAAAAATGACTTCCTCTTTAAGAAAAAGATGAGTTTATTTAGTTATTGTTATTATTATTGTTATTCAGTTGTCTTTAATTTATTACTTTGTTTTCTTATTCTTTTTCTTCTTCTTTCCTTAACAGTCAAAAAAGAAAATATTTTTCTTTTTGACTTTTGGGTTCACCTTTTTGTTTTTTTTTGTTGTGTTTTCGCCCTTTCTTTTCACTTGAAAAAGTTGGTTTCAAAGGACGGGGTTTACATTTCACTTTAGACTCATTTTGATTGCTTCTCTTCTTTATGGTTTCAATATAGGGAAAGAGAATAAGTTTCGAAACACGAAAGAAGTGAATAAAAACCCTCTTTTGAGCTTTCTGTACATCAAATGTGAAGTTGGAGGAGAAAATCAACGAAAAAAAAATGTGAAGAGGGAAAGAGAGACAGAGAGATGAAAGAGGAGGCAAACAAAAATCAACAACAAAAGAAATTAATAAAAACAAAGGAAAAAAAAAAATATATATATATATCTTTATATTTATATATCACTAAGATGAACAACAACGATGAAAATGTAACAACGGGAAAATAACAAAAATTGATGAAGTAATTAATTGCGGACTTTTTTTTTTTTTGGTGTGTATTTTCTTTTCTTTTTTTAAGTTTATTTTTTATTTCTGACACTTAATGAATGGTTCATTACGTTTCTGTTTTTTTTTTTTTTTGCATTTCTTCTCATTTTCCCTTCCCCCTTTCCCCTTCTTCTTACATATGTGTATATATAAAAATATAAAATAAATGGTCAAAAAAGAAAGACAAAAGAACGAAAAAAAAAAAATTATAGTTTTACATCACAAAGACACTTCTAGAGTTATAAAGCCACTTTTATCCACAAATAAGAAACGGAGGATTGAGCTCAGTTCGGGATCCTCTCCTCTACTCCGCAATCTTCCCTCTCGGACTTTCTCCTGGCCGCTCTTTTCTTCTTCTTCCTTTGTTTCATTTGTTGTTATTTCTGACGCCTCGGCACTAGTCGTCACACTTTCTTCCAAAGAAGAAGAAGAAGAAACAAACAACCAAAACAAATCGGCACAGAGACGAGTAGCGGTGGAGTCGATCGACAAGAACGACAAACACCAATCCAACGCACACAACTCGACATTCACCACGAAGCAATCCAATACCGTCACATACATTGACACATTTATATATCTTTTTTTTTTTTTTCTCTCCTGTTCTTTTTCGCTTACCACGTTCTTCTTTTTATTTTCTTTTCTCCCTCATTTTCTCTCTGTCTGTTCTCTTTATTACGATTACTGTTACTGGTTTACACTCCTGTGTGCCCCGTCTTTATCTTTTCTCCGCACAACGCTTTGAGTGATTCCCACAGGAGAGGAACAAGAAAAGCGAAAACGACAGCAAAGAAGGGAATCAACAAGATTTACACTAAAGTTTTTTTTTGTTTTTTTCCTTCTCGTAAAGAGGAAAAAAGAATCTAAAGAAAAAAAGAAAAGGGAAATAAGCGAAAGAAAAAAGGAGTTTTTTTTTATTTTTATTAAATATTGGGATCGAAAGGAAAAGTTAACTGACAAAAAAAAAGAGAGAGAGAGAGAGAGAGAGAAGGGAACGGATAAAGTCGCGTCAAACACTGCAGCATTAAGGCTGCATTGAAATAACTTTATTTTTCTGTTCCTTTTTTTTTTTTAGTTATTTACACAATCAGAGGACACCCTCAAGCGCACAAACAGAAAGAAAAAAAGAAAAGAGAAACAGTTGGTCGAGTAGCGCGTACTTGAATTTCTTTTTTTTTTTTTTAGTGTTGTTTTTATTTGGATTTCTATTTTAATTACCACTTCCCCTTTGTGTCTTATTGAGCAAATCTGCTCAAAGTAGACCGATTATAATTCATTACAGATTACTTTATTTCTGTATTTCCCGTTTTTTTAAAATTATTATTAGTATTGCTTTCCATTTTATTTAGGCTTCTCTTTACAACAATTTTTTTTTTTTGATCTCTCTGCTTTCATTTTATCTGTTCGTTTTTTTTTTCTTTTTTACTATTATTATTACTATTATATATATATATATATATCCTTCATTTCTTTCTCGGTTTATTTACTATTATTGGTGTTCGGGGTCTTGTTTTATTTTGATTTGTTTTATTTGTGGAGCTCATACTTTTCTTTGTTTCGCTTCTTTGTTGAAATTACGCACTTAACGGAGAGTTGAAACTTTTTGAGCTGCCTACCCTGACTTATTATTTCTACTATTATTCCTACTACTACGACTACTACTACTTTATTACTATTGATCCTATTTACTGTGTCAAACTGCAACTATAATCAAACAAGCAACAACAGCAACAGCAACAAAAGAACACAGCAGCAATCAAATGTGGGACGATTTCGATCCCCGTGGTTGGCCTACAATGCTTACCAGAGCTGCAAGTGTCCCACGTAACAAAATTTCATCCCCTTCGAGGGATCTGAGTGTTTTTCCTACTCCATTTCGGTACTTACCAAACGTCGGCTGTAGTAGTCCGATACCAACAGGAGATACCAAGGGGACAAGTCCCCTTGCTGGTGGAAACAGTAGCAGCACCAGTAGCCATAGCAATACGGATATGCAAAACGCGTCAGATGGTTGCGTGCTTAGTGGAAGCGCCACAACTCCGCCAGAGTTGCCACAAAAAGGTCGTCGTCGTTGCAGTCAAGATAACTCGTGGATGCACATCATGCCTGTACATAGCCCGGCAGATTTGACAGGGACTATGAATCCCAATCAAAGCGGTCAAGATGTGCTTTTTTGCACAAAAGACATGATGACAGAGCCCCCCACACTTGTGCGCATTGTCACCAACCCGGCGCTCTTGCAGCCGCCGAAGGGCGGAGGACACGGCGCTAAGCGTTGCTCTTTGCCATCTGTGCACATTGACGATATTGAGCCAACGGCGGGTTGGTTATCGGAGCGTAGCAGCGGGAGCATTACGATTTGCTTTATGCATAGCTTCGGTAAGTGTACAGGGCGTGGCCGTGATAATGACCGGAGTACATGCCATCAACTACACATCAAGCGAGAGGTGTTGCAGCGATTGCGTGAGTCTTACCGAAACCCGCAGCGCCGCTTCTTTTGTCGCACCATGAAGGCAAACATAACGGAGGCGTTCCGTCAGGTGCTCACACTCCTCGCCCGGCGCACCGTGACCGTCCGGTATCTGGAGTTTAAGTTGGAGGACATTGAGAGCACGGTGGGGAGCATGGAGTATGAGGTGCAGTACCGCCATTGGCTCCTTCACACGCCCCCAATTCCCGCGGATGAAAGCGGCTGCGCCAAACGCGTCTCGTGTTGCGCCAAAACGAACGGCGCCGCGGACGACCCCCCCGCCGCGCCGCACACGCGACACGGACAGACGTCGCCGTGTCTGCGCTCCCCCGACTCGGGGCGGCCGACGGCGAACTACATCTCCACCTCCACCCTCTGCTGGGACTTTGCGCTGACGGAGAGCTGCGCAAAGGGCGCGTCGTGCCCGATGCTGCACGCCCTCGTCGCCCGCACCATGACGAAGGACCACGACGTGAAGGCCGCGCTGCTCAACATGGCGCGTGAAGGTCTCCCCGGCGCGGAGGCGCCGCCGAACCCCCCGCGCGCACCAACAGGCGCCCGACACGCGCCAAACGGCACGTCATGGCGCAAGACGCCGCCCAAACCGCCGTTTCCATTCCCAGCGCGGGCGGCGCTTTCGGTGCGGTCTCCGGCGCTTTTGCCGACGCCGCCGGTGATGGGAATGGCGGGCGGACTGCAGGAGGTGACGCTCGCGTTGGGCGCGGGGGGGGGAGGGGGCGACGTGGATCCACGCTACGCGTTTCTCATGTCGAATCCGTCGGTGCCACAAACTATTCTCTGGTGGAATGCGTGAGAAGGAAACATCTTCTCTATTTTACCTCTTCTTTTTTTTTTTTTTTTTTCTTCTCCTTCTTCTTTTTTTTTTTTTCTTGTTATTTATTTCTCTGGATGGGGTGGGAATAGAAGGAGAGTTTTGCTCTTTTGGCTAAAATTGGTATGACTTTTGAAGGAACAATGAAGGAAAACGAGAAAAAAGAAAAAGAGAGGAGAAACGAAAGAAACGATGAGAGAAAAATGAATAAGGATTCAAATAAAGAAAATAAAAGAGAACAAAAAAAAAAGTGGCGCCTGAGAGAGGAGAATAAGTAAGGGGAGCAAAGTATGAAAGTAGAAAACAAGAATTGAACATGAGAACGAACCATTCAAAAACAAAAACAAAAACAAAATGAATATATTTCTATATTACAATACATGGCTCTATCATTATTATTGAGTCATTTATACAAGGGAGTTCAAAATTGGAAACTGAAGGTTCCAATTTTCTTTTTTTGAATATATACATATGTATATGAAATCGGATCTAGTAATATTTCAATAATCCTTTTGATAAGGGGTTGAAAGCAAGCAAAGCGAATCCTCAATTTGAAGAAAAAAAAAAGAAAATCATTACCGCGATAAAAGCGAAACTAGAGACACGAACAGGAAAGATATAATTATACACATACATATACAGGTATATACATATATGTACTTGTATGAAAATTTGTACTAAAGTTCCAACTATCTTTTACTATGTTCGATAATTTTCATTTTTGTTTGGTGTGTGCGTATCTCAGCGTTAAGACTATAAGAAGTTACATGGACATTTGTTTTGTTGTTGTTTTGCCTTGTGCGGGTACTGATTGCCATCTTGTTCCGATTTTTTTTTTTTGGAACTCTTTCTAAATATATCAATTTCTGGTTTTCTGGGCGCTTGAGAATATTAAAAATTGAGAATATATATATATATATGTATATTCCTTGAAGTTTCAAAAAGAAATAAAAAGTTTTTTTATTTTTACATCAAAGAATATATCAATCACAAGGTGTCAATCGATTAAACTTGAAACGAAATTAAATGACGAGCAAGAAAACGAAAAAAGAACTTAAAATAATAAAGAGATTTGATGATAGCCTAGTAGCTGTGTGCGCGGAGGTTATCTTTGTTTTTGTCGTTTATCACCTCTTTTATTTTTCCGTGCGCAGACAGACAATCA
Organism: Trypanosoma mega; assembly: GCA_030849715.1. Taxonomy (NCBI): domain Eukaryota; phylum Euglenozoa; class Kinetoplastea; order Trypanosomatida; family Trypanosomatidae; genus Trypanosoma; species Trypanosoma mega. The sequence goes on along the minus strand of JASANV010001425.1, from coordinate 16,687 downwards.
AATGAACAATAACACAAACACAAAAAGCAAGAAATGAATATCAAAGAGACTGGAGATACAATTTTATTATATAGTTTTAATAAGATAACAGAAGAAAGCATTGAACCAAATTGTTTTTTTTTTTTTAATGGAAACTGTGAAACAATGGACCGTTCAGTAAGCGAAAAAAAATCGATGCCTTTTTTTTTTTTGACATAGCTTTATTTTTATCCTTACCTAAACGAGCAAAAAGAGAAAAGGAAAAATGAATTGTAAATTAGATACAAAATATTATAGTTTTTCTTCTTTATGAAAGTAAAATAAAATATTGAAGTAGGGAAGAACTGATGAACTAAACGTAATTAGTTCAATGGAAACGTATGGGGTTGAATGGCACCTTTATTTTGACGTTGGTTTTCTACAGACAACAACAACAACAAGAGAAGAAAACAGTTTGTGGGACCAATGAATTAATAAGGCGATGCGTCTGAATTCAACCTTTTAAAGATACCTTATGGTGTCGTTTTTTTTCTTTCTTTTTTTTTCCATTCGCCTCCTTAGATACGATTAGCTGATTAATATTATTATTTTCACCATTCTGTTTGCTACTTTCTATCCAAATACAAAAAGAAAACAACAAAATCAAATATGTTTTTTTTTTTGATGATTATTATTACTGTTATTTCGAATATTCTCCCTCGTACGTGCGTTAACGCACGAAGAAAGAAGTATACACATAATGAAAAAATACACACAACAGCAACAAAAAGAAAAAAAGAAAAATGAACAAACAAAAGAACAAAAACAGAAAAAAAGGAGATCATCAAAAACAAACAAAAAAGCAAAAGGGATCTCAATAATTGGTGTTGCAAATAGTCAAACAGGATTAACACTGTGCAACAACAACAAAAAAGCAACAATAACGAAGATCGCAATAACATTTGATCTTTTGACGTCAAAAATTTTTGCTGTTGTTTTATTTTCCAATTTCCTTTTTTTTTTTTTTTCTTTCTTTCAAAGAAACAAGTTTTTTCTTTCTTCTCCCTTGTTGTTCCATTGCTTCTTTCTCTTTTTGTTTTTGTTGCGTTTCGCGGTCTTCTAGGCATGCGATTTTCAATAAAAGAATTTTTTTTGCCTTTTTTTTTAGTTGATTTATCTTTTTGAATTTGACTTGCTGTAATGTGCACGTCACTTCCTTTTTTCCCCACTTTTTTTTTTTTTTTTGTTTGCTTTTCTTTATTTTTCAATGCCCCTAAAAAAAAAAAAAATCTCTTTTTTTTTCATGTAATAGTTTGAATATGTGTTGATTTTTTTTTTTTTTTGCGGATTCTGCACACTCGACGGTTCATCTATTGTTGTTATTTTTTTTTTTACTTTAAAAAAAAGAAAAACGGGTGCTATGAGGGGATTCTACTCGGATTGTTGAGAGAATGGGGTTTAGTCATCATAATGGCAATGCTGAAAGCAAAGCTGAAGCACCGCATTTATACGAAACGGAGAAATGAAAAGAAAAAAAAAACGACGACAATGAAATAATAATGAAATTCAAAATTAGACGAGAAATAACAAAAAAAAAAAAGAGAGCATGAAAAGCATACAGTTAATGTTTCCTTTTGAAAGGGAATCGAAGTAAACAGCAATCCCGAAGAACAACAAAAATAAAACAAAAACACTACAATGAAGGCATTACAAAACCAATTAAATGGACTCGAACTCCTCTCCTCAGCCACAAAGAGACAAAAAAAAAAAGAAACTGAAAGGAATTTTCTTTATTTTATTTTTTTCTTTCAATCTTTTTATTGTGGACGAGAAGTGAGGAATTGCGCGCGCGCGGGAAACGGAACAGGACGAACAAACCAACACGAGGATAGCAAAAAGAATGTTTGCAATTCCCTGTTAACTCATCGTTCAGGCAGTACTGCAAAAACTCGCTTATTAACCCCCCAAGAAACCAATACCTCATCATCCGAAGATGGAAACAGAGAAAGAGAAAGCACCGTTAATGAAACGACAACCACTTTCAAGAAATGGAAAGAGAAAGAGAAAGGACTACAATGCCAAAGAAACGCGAGTTATATATATATATATTTATTTATTTATGAGAAGAAAAGTAAAAAAGGAATTAGGGGAGGTAAAAAGAGAAAAATACATATGAATGATCTAAAATTGGGGGCATCAAGTGGAGCGTAAAAACAATTGATGCCTTCAATCCCGAAAAAATGATCAAAAAGAAGAAGGAGAAAAAAAAAAGTGAAAGGAAATTATTCGAGTATAATAAAGGAGATTTTTTCGTTGTTCTTGTAAAAAGAAATGGAGAGAAAGGAGAGGGATAAGATATTGGAAGTGGAGAAGCAAACGAAAAACAGCAACTTTAAAAAAATATATATTGTAAAGCGATAACGAAAATTTGACAAAAGCCTGGGCGTAGGCGTAAAGAAATCGAAGAAGTACGAGAATGTGGAGCATCGAAAAAAAAAAAAGTCAACAATTGCCATTTGCTTTAAGGACGAGCAAAAGGAGGCGATATGTAATCTGTGAAATAATTGACGAAATACGACAATAACAACTGAAATGATCCAACGTATCTTCATTACCAGAAGAAAGAACAAAAAATGTAATTGAAGAACGAATTGTTGAAGAAAGCGTATTTATTATCTTCTAAAGGTAAAAATCATTTCTTTTGTTGTCGCACCGATAGTCTTTCAAGTAAATAACGAATCACCCAAATCAGAGGCAATATTTATATTTACATAAATATATGTGATTCCGACAACGAGTGCACATAGGTGAAAAGAAAAAAAAAACGAACACGAAAGGATGTGATAAAGAATTAAAATGAGTTGCATTATGAAACTGAGAGGAGGCTTGAACGAGGACATGGGTTTCAATGAACGAAACGAAAAAGCAAGAAGAGGAAAAAAAGAGATGAACTAAATGACGCTTGAGGATTTTTAAAGTTCTGAACGAAATGATTCTAAATTAACACATTTTTTTTTTCGTTTAGTGTGGGAATGGATATACGGTTGCTAATACATCCATATTTATTCTCATTTGTTTTTATTTTTCCCTTTGAATTTAATTGACAACTTTTAGTGCGTGTATTTTTTTCGAAGTGGTAATGTTATGCGGGAAAAGAATAGCGAATGAAGAAAAAGTACGAGAGCCACAACGGAAAAATACGCATAAAACAAAAAAAAAATTTTCTGGGGTGAGGGAAAAGGGAAAAGGGAAAGAAAAGGACACTATGTGTGTTTAAACACATTTCCCAACAATTACATGTGCGCAAATTATATATATATATATATATATATATATATGGTAATTATGGGATAATAATAATGATATTAATAGTGGTTATATATATATATATATATATATACAAGTACATTTTTTTTCCTTTCCTTCTTCACTGTTTGCATGTATATGCATGTCGGAGTCCATTTCCTGTTGTGTGTTGAACTACGATTATTGTTTATGTATTCTGTTTCTCTCCTCCTCGTTTTTTTTTCTCTTTTTTTCCCCCATCCCCTTTGTGTATATTTTTTGTAACCAAAGTATTACGTGAAGGTACCACGTTCTTATCATTTCCTACTTAGATCCCTTTTTCCCCTTTTTTTTTACCTTCCCTGACGCACATGAGTAGCCCTGCGGACGCTGTTTCCGCGAAGAAGCGGATGCCCGGATGGCTTTCCATGCCCGGCGGCCCGTCGGAGCCGAACCACGCCGCCTTTCGCGCCGCCATGTCGAAGTACTCGGAGGAGAAGCGCACGCTCATTGCGGAGGTTCGTGCGTTGCGCGCCTCGCTCGGTCCGCGCGAGGGCCGCGAGGAGGCGGAGCGCGAGCGGGAGGAGATGCGCCAGCGCCTCGGCGAGATCGACGCGCAGCGCAAGGCGGAGCAGGAGCAGCGGTTTCGCAAGAACGAGGAGATCCAGGCCGTGAAGAAGGCGCACGATGAGCGGGTGGCGAAGCTGCGCGACCTGTCGGAGGAACTCGGCGCCTTTCAGTCCATCGCGGAGATCGACGAGGCGATTGCGTATGTGACGCGCCGAATGGAGACGGGCGGCGGCGGTCTCAGCGAGGAGCGCCGCGCCGTGCAGCAGTTGGCGCGCCTCGAGTCCGCCAAGAAGTATCTTCTCGAGCTGCAGCCGCTTTCGGAGGCCATCGCGGAGGCGAAGCATCGCGAGGCGGTGCTGCAGCGCGAGTGGCAGGAAATCAACGAACGCGTGCGTCACCTCAACGGGGCGTACAGCGAGCAGCGCGTGGCGCGGCAGCAGCGGGAGCAGAACGCCCGCGCCTCGGGAGCGGACCGACAGGCGGTCTTTAAGCAGTGCGACGCCCTCAACGCCCGCATTGCTGCCATCCACACAGCCATGAACGAGGCGCGCGAGGCGCACACCAAACAGGTCGAGGCGTGGAACGCATGGCGGGACGAGGCGCGCGAGCGGTACGCCGCCAAAGTGGAGGCGGAGCGGAAGGAACGCGCGCGGCGTCTGTTGGAGCGACGGAATGCGGCGAAACTGGAGGGGAAGCGCACCCGCGCGGCGAAGCGGCAGAACCCGTATGAGGCGGAGATCGGCGCGTGCACGACGTTGGAGCGGTATTTGCGCGATCAGCGCATGATGTTGCAGCGCGAGGAGGCGGAGAGGGCGAAACACGCGGCCGCCGTCGACTTCGATCCCGCCGCGCACCTCCCGCCGGGCGCAGTCGTCCTCAACGATGGGAAAAAGGCCGGCGACAGTAAGCGGCCCATCGTGAAGGGAAAGAAACAGCCGCAGCCGCAGCCGCAAAGGAAGAAGGAGCCGGCAAAGAATCGGGTGCTGCAGCACAGTGAGGAAAAGGTGCGATTGTTTCATTTGATTGGTGAGGAACCGCCACTCGCATTGGCGGCCATCGACGCCGCCGTGGAACGCATTCTCGCGAAGCAAAAGGAATACGAATCGCACATACGCACCGGAGAACTCGAGCTCTCCAGCGAGGACGAGGAGGAGGAGCAGGAGGAGGAGGAGGTGACGGAAAAACAGGAGGAGGAAAGGGAAGTGCCAACCGAGGAGGGGAACGGGGCACACGGGGAAACGGCGGAGGAGAAGTGACACAACAAAGACGAAAGGGAAAGCTAAAGGTTCAAGAGATGAAAAGAAAAGCAAATGTTAACAACAATATATATATATATATATATATATATATATATATATATATATATATATATTCAACAACAACAACAAAAAAAAAAGATGTGAGAAATAAAAAGAAAAAGGAAAAACAACAAAGTAACGGTAATAGGAATTAGCAGAAGGCAAAGAGCAACAAAGACAAGAGAAGAAAATGATGCTTTTACTGCACGAAATGGTGTACAAACATTCGGGAAGATATCCATACTTCACGTATCTTTGTATTTATATTTAACTTATATATACATTTTTATGTATGTTAATGGAATGAACGGGTACGTTTGACGGAGGAAGTGATGAAAAAAGAAGATACTTCTCTTTTTTAAAAAATTTGGACTCTTTTCGTTATCAAACACTTCTCGCATACAACGTGTTTCGTTGCGTTTTTTTTTTTTCTTATGTTCTCTTCGTTTTATCTGTCGCTTTCTTTTCTAGTGCTCCAGTGTGTTTGGTTCTTAAGTTCTCCTAAAAAATTTTTTTTTCTTTTTACACACAAACAATCACTTACTTATGTGATGGGAAAGAGAGACGAAGAAAGAGACAGAAAAGATAACAAGAAAAAAAAAAGGAAAAAAAAAGCATTGTTATTATCATTTGAGCTTCTCTAAGCCTTTATTCTTCGCTTCTTTTTCTTTTGCCTTTTGGACGTTTTTTTTTTTTGACTTTTTATTATTACTATTATTACTTCTCATTTATATATATATATAAATATATATAAGGATAATGCTAAATCAAGAAAAAAAAACTTGTGCGATCAAGAAACAACACCAACAAAAAAAAAAAACGAATAACGGAAAGGATTTCTGTTTTCCCATAATCATCAATTATGGGCTCCGAAAATGGGAAAACCGAAACCAAATACACACACAGAAAAGACTAAACAAAAGAAAAAAAGTGATTCACCAAATGAATAAACCACAAGTAAAGAGAGACAGAAAAAAGAACAATACATGAACTTTTTTTTGGTTTTTTACTTTCAACTGTGAGTAAATCTTTCTTTGCATTTGTGGTTTGTTTTATTTATCTGTTTGCCGGGAAAAAAATTCTTATTATGGAAATACGTATAAATTTAGATGTATTTGTTTCTGTTACTTCTTTGTTGTTTTAATATTTTTACTACTTTTTGTTCACTATATATATATATATATATGTATATATGTATTCCTTCTGGATTGTCATTTGTTTTTGTACGTATAAAAGCTCTTTTATTTCATAGGAACACACAAAAGAAAGTATTACTAAAAGTTTGAAAGGAAAGTTATATCTATATAAATATATATCTAGATACACGCACACACAAACACACACACAAAACAAAAAAAATTCAACATAGCAAAGATACCCAGACGAAGAAGAAAAACAAAAAGAGGAAGCAAAAATAGGATTTAATTTCTTTAAGAAGAAAAAAACGACAATTGAGAGGTATATTTATTTATTTATATTCATACTTTAAATAAATTGATATATATATATATATATATATATATATATATATAAATATATATATATATTTATATTTATATACACTCCAAAACACACATCCAATTCAGCATACGATACATCGAAAAGGATTCTCTAATTCTAAACAAAGAACAACAACAAGAGAAAAAAAATATATATCTTTTTTTTTTCTTTCTTGTTGCTTTATTCTGTTCAATTTTTTCTTGTTTTTTTTTTTCGTTGTTATTGACGCATCCAGATGTCTCAGTTAGCGCATAACATTTCGCTAAGCATTTTCGAGCCGGCCGCCAAATACCGTGCCAATCGCATTGTATGCACCATTGGCCCAAGCACCCAAAGCGTGGAGGCGCTGAAGGGTTTAATGCGCAGTGGAATGTCCGTTGCCCGAATGAACTTCTCCCATGGCAGTCATGAGTATCACCAAAAGACGATTGACAATGTCCGTGCAGCGGCGGCGGAGCTTGGGCTTCACATTGGCATTGCGCTCGACACCAAAGGCCCCGAAATCCGCACCGGTCTCTTTGAGGGCGGTGAGGCGCAGCTGACGACGGGGGACACCGTCCTCGTCACCTCCGATCCCGCCTTTGAGAAGTGCGGCACAAAGTCAAAGTTTTATGTCGACTACACGCGACTCGCCGCGACGGTGAAGCCCGGCGGCTTCATCTACATCGACGACGGCGTGCTGAGCCTGAAGGTGCTGAGCAAGGAGGACGACCACACCCTGCGCTGCTATGTGAACAACACCCATCGCCTCACGGACCGCAAAGGGTGTAACCTCCCCGGCTGCGACGTCGACCTCCCCGCGGTGTCGGCGAAGGACCGCGAGGACCTCCGCTTTGGGGTCGAACAGGGCGTCGACATGATCTTCGCCTCCTTCATTCGCACCGCGGAGCAGGTGTGTGAGGTGCGCGCCGCGCTGGGGGAGCGGGGGAGGGATGTGCTCATCATCAGTAAGATCGAGAACCATCAGGGCGTGCAGAATATTGACGCGATCATTGCCGCCAGCGACGGGGTGATGGTCGCGCGCGGCGATCTCGGGGTGGAGATTCCCGCGGAAAAGGTCGTCGTTGCGCAGATGATTCTCATCAGTAAGTGCAATGTGGCGGGAAAGCCGGTGATATGCGCGACGCAGATGTTGGAGAGCATGACAGGCAATCCGCGGCCGACGCGGGCGGAGGTGTCGGATGTCGCCAACGCCGTCTTCAACGGCGCCGACTGCGTCATGCTGTCCGGCGAGACGGCGAAGGGAAAGTATCCGAATGAGGTGGTGCAATACATGGCCCGCATCTGTCTCGAGGCGCAGAGCGCCACCAACGAGTACGTCATCTTCGACAGCGTGAAGCGCATGCAGCGGATTCCCATGTCGCCCGAGGAGGCTGTCTGCAGCAGCGCGGTGAGTTCGGTGTATGAGGTGCAGGCGAAGACCATTCTCGTGCTCAGCAACACGGGACGCAGCGCGCGGCTCATCAGTAAGTACAGACCAAACTGCCCCATCATCTGCGCCACCACACGCATGCTCACGTGCAGACAGTTAAATATCACATACGGTGTCGAAAGCGTCTTCTACGACGCCGAGAAGTGCGGCGCCGATGAGGAGAAAGAGGGACGCGTGGAACTCGGCGTCGAGTACGCGAAGAAGAGAGGATATGTGGTGTCCGGGGACACGATGGTCGTCGTGCACGCCGATCATAAAGTAAAGGGATACGCCAACCAAACACGCATTCTGCATGTCCCATAAAGGGGAAAGGGGGACATAGGAAATGGGGGAAAATGGTAAGCATGAGGCAAACGGAATCAAAGGAAAGGAAAATGACAAGAAGAAAGAGAAAAGAATTTTTTTTTTTATGTATATGTATGGGTGAAAAACACATGCATTTATATATTTATATTTATTTGCGTGAGGGAATTCATTATTCTTGTTTATACTGTTTCTTTTTTATTTATTTATTGTTAAATTGTTCCTTAGTTTGTGTGTTTTTATGTACGTGCGTGTTTTTTTTTCTTTTTTTGACAAGTGAAGACATTCGACGACACCAAAAAAGAAGAAAAGAAAATGATATTTTGACTGAAAGCGACGAGCAACAACAGCAAAAAAAAGGAATGTTTCGGTGAATAAATTACAAAAAAAAAATTATATTTTATTACAACAACAAAAAAATTTTTGAAAAGAAAGAAAACAACCAAAACAAAAAGATTCAATTTGTGAGATGTCGCATTGCACTAAATGGTCCAAGGAAAGAAAAAATAAGAGAAAACTACATACATGCAAACGCTCTCGTTTTTGTATAACACATTCTTTAATGTGTATTTCATGCAATACAAAGTTACAAATAAGAGTATTTTGAGCGGACCGAAAGTACAATAAATTGATGAAGCGGAAATAAACAAGAAGGAATATGAACACCCCAAGTACAAAAAACAAATATTTTTGCACGAAATGAGGGAACATATATATATTTTAATATATATTTATATATATATATTGCAACAAATTATTGATTATTTTTCCAGACTATATGGAAATCGACTCAAATGAGCACTCAGAACAATAATATATATATATATATATATATAAAGAACATACGAACGTAGAAATGGAGACTTTTTTTTTGTAGGGGTTTGATTTCAAATCACACACAGAAAAAAAGTAAAGAAGAAAAATGTACGTGACGCCGTATTTCTATTTTTTTCTATATATCTTTTGTTTTTCATTTACTTTCTTTTTGCTGTTGTTGACTCTTTTTTTGTTTCATGTTTTTACATTTGTGCTTTTTTTTTGTGCAAAACTCTTTTTATTTCTTTTGATCCGTTGGATTATTTTTCATTTTTCTGTCTTCTTCTCTTTTTTTTCTTTTTGATACTTTTTTATTATCTATGCGGTAGTAGCCACAAGAACTACAAGAAAATACGTGTTAATACGAAAATTAAAAGATTATATATATATATATTTAACATAACAAGAAACAGCGGAAAAATTAAACTATGAAGGTGTCTTCCTCGTCTTCGGCCTCTCATTATGACAAGTTGGCGTATCAGACGATATTCCCGCAGTATTTGGATTCCAATCTCACCCCGAGCGAAGGCCGCCGTCTCACCCGCACGCAATCGGTAGAAAACCCGCAAGTAGAGGAAATCGTTATTGCCCTCACACAACTCGGGTTTGAAGACTTTTTTATTGAGCGCGGCGCGTCCCTTCCGCGATCGCAGGCGAACGCCAAGTTTGCCTTTGTACCGCGCGGTTGCGTAAAGGTGGCGGTGAAGCGCCCCGTTTCGGAGCATTACGTGCGAAAGAGTGACTTCGACACCCGCACCCGCGGCGTCACGGTGGAGGACATTCCAAACAAACAGGAACTCCTCCGACGCGTGGCGGGGGTCATTAAGACGGCGGTTCCTGTGCGGCCGGCAGTGCAAACCGTGGCCGCCGCCACCGCCGCATTTACTCGGAAGAAATAACCCAACGGGTAAAGGGGGGAGTCAGGAAGGGAATAGAGCAAACAAGGGAAGAAGTAATAATCATTGTTTTCATATATATATATATATATATATGTTTCTTATTGCAGTACTTGGTGCTACCTTATGCGAATCTGTGTTAAACCAAAATGTACTTACTTATTTGTTTCAATAACTAGATGATTCGTTTTTTTTCTTGCGATTAAACACAATAATGATGTGTGACTATTGGATGAATTCCCATTTTCTCTTTTTAAAAAAATTTATCATGTATATATATTCTTTTTCATTTTAGGATTTATAGTGCAGTGAAAGTGTTTTGCTGATTTTTTTTCCTCTCGCCTTTTCTCATGCCTTCTCTCCGTTCTTGCAGGGAATGGTATACTCTTGGCGTTTCTATTTGTAAAGGATCTGATACTAGACAAGATTTTTGAGTATTGAATCATATTTTTGGTTTTAAAAGGAAAAAACAACAACAACAGAAATTAGTCCGTTCGGTGTTTGAAGGTGTTTCATATATGTATACAAATATATACATGTATGTGTAATATGGTCATTTTCCACTTTTTTTCTTTTTCTTCCTCTTCGAATCCTTTTCATCCATGGTGAATCACCGAGCAATAGAATTTCTTTGTATGTATTTATATGTATTGTTGTCTGTGGTGATAATGGGGTGCTGACTATTCATTGCAACAAGAATGAAGCGGCTTGTATCGTTAATTTACTTCATCAGCAAGCATTTATGTGTCAATGGTTGAAAATTAATTGTCTTGAAAAAGTCTGGAAATTGACACCCTTTGCACACATAAGGACTTTCTTCATTAGAAAAATGGCGTGCTCTGTAATTCCTCGAAAACATCCTATTTTACGTGCATATAACAGGCAAATGGGTGCGGATGAATCTTCTTATCTCCCTCGGTTGCTATGTGGTTTGCCTAAACATTCTATAGTGGGTATTGGTTTTTGTGATATTATTCCTCAAACGGAATCATTTTTCAACTACACGCAGTCATAGAATACACTCACGCTGCGTTGGCCCGAGTAGTTGTAAGGGTAGTTCAAACTATCGTCCGGTGCTCGGCCACACACACACAGCGCTACCCCATCCGACTTTAGTCATTTACTTCCGTCCCTCAAGACGAGGTACTCGACGCATGCACCGCAAAGCGGCAGGCTTCGCATACGTGGAAGGAGAGGGGGATAAAAACAAAAAATAAATGCCTGAGCCTAAACCGTATCTCCGTACAGGTCAAAGCCGTACAAGTAACAGGCTCTCCATGATACATGTAGCGTCGCGCTCTGGTGTTCCGACGTTTCACGCATCCGGCATGGCCAGAGAAGTGCACACGAAAGAATGAGACTTCGTGGAACAGCTGTTAATCACACAGTAAGGTGTCTCATAACCTCTACATGGTCGCATCGGTCTACCCATATTATCTCGAGGGTACATTATTATGCGGGCGGTGCTAACGACTTCCACCCCTTCCTTTGTGGAACCTGGGTGAGGAATCTATCTATATCTTGGCTTCCCTCGATAAGAGGTACTGGACCCTGACACCGCGTTGAGGTGTATAGATAACGCCAGGTTAACGGAGATGGCATTCCGCTGTGAAGCGATTGAGCATGAAATTAATGCATGTGAACATAATCTTATGATGCGCCTATCACAATTGTAATTACAATACAATGAAGCTAATAGTGACACATGTGCTCGTAAGGAACGAATCCACGAAAGTAAAACAAGCATGGCAAACTGTCAAGGGAGCTTTGGGTAATGTGATTATGGGTTACAAAGTACTGTTGGAGGAAAGCCAAATGTTAAAGGAAGAAATGGTGGATTATGTAAAATTAAGAGAATAGTTGCGTCTAAAAATGAAAAGACAGGATACTCCTATACGTAACAAGAAGCAACAACACAAGAAAAAACCACACTACAATTCGTAGAGTTGCACGCCCATGTTGGAATCCATATCATAAAAGGAGCAGACGCCGAAAACTTCATCACCCAAGAAGCCTGCCCAACCTCAACTACATGGGATGGATTTTGATCAACACACAATACTACAAAACAAGGTAACCAATCGACTGATACACGAAAAAAATAAGAGTGCGAAGAAGACATCGTCAACTCCTTCATATAGATCCCTCTCGTTGTGTTCATTGCTCAGCGTTCCCAGGCACCGAAGGCGGGTTTGCAGACCACCTGATAATATTGTTGGTATATTTCAAGGGGCCATGGCATTTATGAAGTCTACGTCGGGACGAGAAATGTTGTCGTCCTTTCAACATCATTTTGCTTTTGCGGTGGTGAGAAGTTTAATCCTCGATGGGGCTTGGAAGCAATTCGGTGTCCGGGCTTTAATGTGGAATGAAGCGTCCTAATGTACGGAGAGTTAAAATGAACCTTGTAAATGATTTATTCAATTGCTTCTAGGCAGCAACTTATCTTTTGTTATGAACAACAATTTGAAGTGCGACGATTTCGGGAGATTATCCGCATAGATGAGGAGCTGGATGGCCCATTTTTGGCGGCCTATAACCGTAAAATAGAGAAAAAAGCTAAAGAGATCTGTTTTTAAATATGAGCCCCCCAAAAAAAAACTACATGTTACCGTTGCGGTAAGATGAGGCACTATTCGACCACTTGCTGGGTAGAAATACTACCAGAAAGAAACTGGAAAAAACGTCAAAAAGCCTCCATTCAAGAAGCAATGAATCCTGGGTTCTTGTTCAAAAAAACAGAATACACGTAAAGCCGATTCACGCATTCGAGGCTAGAGATCGATGTACCAATACATGACAGATGAAAAACGTTCTTCATTCAGGAGTAATAGGAAAGGACAGATACACAAGAACATTTATTAAGGTCTGGAAAATGTTGTAGACATAGTCCGAGCCCAAATTTTCAACCCAACCATAGTTGTGTTGGCCACAGAAGCCAATGAAAAAAGCATTGGGAGTGTGGGGCAAGACGATGTGGGAACAACATGCATCAACTATGAGACGGTTCCTGAGATGTGCACGACGACTTTACTTGGAACTGGATTTAACGGCAGCAATTTCCTTTCGTCGAAAAACTTGGATTAAAAGAAAGCAATGCCTTGCACTACGGTCCAACTCTGCGTTCTTTTCTTCACCTCGCCAAAAATGCACTGAACATGCACATTATGGGTTTATCAAAAATGAATGCGGAGGTGTCGGTGCCACAAACTTGGTCAATGGAACATCACGAATTAGGTGCGATTATATTTCAAATGCTGACAGAGAAATGCTGACTGGCTCTTCGCCTGGCGTGGGTTATAGCCATCCAGCTGGAGGGAAATAGCGCTCCTCCAGATGGAGAGAACTTTGTTCGCCACCCAGAGGACACAAAAACAACAATCTTCGATTGGTAAGCACTCTCAAAGACGTTCAAGGTGGATCCATTCCGGGCATCCCGATACATCCTTATTAGAAGAAAAGGTGCCTAATGGATTGTAAAGATACGATATCAATTGGCCCCAGAAGAACCCTTAGCAATATGGAGCACAGCAGACATCAACGAAATCTTAAAAAGATGGGAAGCGACGGCGCATTCCGTGAAAAGAGGAGCTTTTGTACATGCAGCGGTTTAAATGGTGCATCACGGTTTGGATCCACGCCCACTCGCACTCTTAGGAAGGCACGCAGACCACCTAGAGTTTCCACGCAGCACGGCGAGATACCACGGAGAAAACAACAACCGTAATAAATTAATTGGTGGTACCCACATTGTTGATGTGAGGGATTTACAATACTTTTGCCAATGAGCAATGTTTATAAACAGAGAATGTGTGGAAAAATAAAAATCCATGGTTTTTAGGTCATGGCTGCCTACGACGAATGACATGATTCCTCGAGAGTGTCCGCAGAGCAAGATGTATCAAGTATACCTTTACAACAGGTAGCAGTGCCCACGTTGTGTTTGGAAACAATCCTAGATAGAATGAATACGATAGCTCGTTGACGTTTGGACAGCATCTGGAAAAGATTACTTGCTCCGCTTCAAGTAGTGACAAATAAAGAACAACAATTACGAGAAACTCGTTGAGAATCCCAGAGAAGAATGCTCAACTTTTATTGGAAGCAGGAATTATGAACACGAATCATAAAAATGAAAACAAAGGGTTGCATTTCTTGATTCTCAGTTGTCACGGAAAAAGATACGGGATGACGGCAACATTTCATTGCTTGGCCAGCGACTAAGAACAGAGAGGACGGCTGCGGGACACAAGTACCTCGAAAACATGTATCTGCATACATGCATACAGTACTTTTGGACTCGACCACCTAGTTTGAATGAAAAGCATCCCTTTTTCTTGGTGAAGCTTTCGGTGGAAGCTCGATGTCAGTTTAGACGTTGCACAAGGAATGGTTCTTTAGAGGAGTTAACGCGTTTACCAGGAGGATAAAAATGTAGTCTTGAAATTTTACATATCACGACAAGAGTTTTAGAGAGAGGTATGTCTGCCGTGTCACCTCCATATGCGGCACCGATGTCACTTCATTTGAGGGTTTGGATGGATAGCATGCGCATAGCCGGTGACACACCAGCAGTGAAAACATGGAGCAAGACTATCATGAACAGTATGGTGGAATGCGGAGAGACTCTATGGAAGTATACAAGTGTGACGAAGGAATACAATTTTCTCAGTGTCCATTTTGATGACTCCCTCCAAAAGGTTTCGATAGTTCCAAAACACACACACACAAAAAGTTAATGTCTACACCAACATCAAAGTCACTCACGGGGCTAGAATTAGAACGTTTAACGGCTTGACTGTTTTATGCATCTTCTGTTGAAGTATTCGTTATTCAACTATTACTTTTTCTTTGTAACCATGAGGCGTCGTTTGTCACAGCTCAACAGAGGCCAACCACAACTCAATGATCCGATGTCTTTGCCACCCGTTGCATTTAAACTTGGACAGGTATAGTAGCATAGAACCAAGGAGAGCATCCCATCAACTCCACAAAGAATGCTTTCTTTGTCAGCTCCTTTGGTCACAGAAGCCTCGCTTAAAGGATGAGTCGCCATCCCTTTCAAGAACTTAGGCAAAACACTCATCCTTGGAGGATCATGGAGTACGATACCGCGTATGATCGCTGCGGCAGAGACAAATGCAGTTCAGTTAGCCATACGGGCTTTTTGGTATTCATTTACATTGGACATTTAGATATTTACATCGACAACACGACAGTGGTATCAATAGGAAAAAAAGAAACAGCGCTATCAAAATTCAAAGCTTTAGTGAGAGAATGAGAAGCCATCGATAACCCTTCTCATGGATTTAGGCTCACGGCAACGTACCAATACATCACTTCGGAAGACAATTCAGCAGAAAAGATGTCTCGTGGAGATTACCCGCGAAACAGAAACTTACTTGTGATGGGGAAGCGCGAAAGGCGAGTGGGGACCCTTCTGACATTTCCGTTTGCAAGTAAACTATTATCGTCACCCTTGCTGTTTTTTTCCTGTTGTACGATCTGCATGTTTCTCTGATTAGGTGATTATGAACATGAAAGGGTGCTGTAACAACGTATATCTTTACTCTTTTCATAGTTTTTATTTTTTTGTGCGTAATTTGAAATGGAAAGGAGTAGTCGGCGAAATGATGATTATAGACGAGCATTGTTCGTGTCTTTTATTATTATTATTTCTTTATTTTCCGTGTCTTTTATTATTATTCTTTCTTTATTTTCCGTGTCTTTTATTACTTTGTTGTATTGCTTTATTTTCCGTGTCTTTTATTAGTTTGTTGTATTGCTTTATTTTCCGTGTCTTTTATTAGTTTGTTGTATTGCTTTATTTTCCGTGTCTTTTATTTTCTTGTTCCTTTTTTCGTGTCCTTTATTTTTTATTTTATTTTTTAGTGTCTTTCATTATTTTATTTTTTTTTCGTGTCTTTTATTATTTTCTTATAGTGCTTTATTTTTCGTCTTTTTGTTATTTTTTCATGGTTCTTGTTTTATTTTTTTACCACAGAATTTTTCTTTGTTCCTTCTTACTCATTTTTTGCGTTGACTTTTAGGAGAAATAACTCTGAGCCGTGCGTTGTGGTAGACGTTTGCGCGAGTGACATTGCCGTTTAGTGGTTGAAAAAGCATGTAGGGAGGTTTTATGATATCTGCAAGAAGACATTTGTTGCACTGAGAAAAGGAAATGGGACGCTTTGTGCTGTTGTGGAGGACCTTGGCGCGAGTAAAAAAAAAACTGGTGTTGGTTTCGTGAACTTGGAAATCACACAATGCTGTTCTGTCAAATGCCGTGCTATCTACACCACAAAAATGGAAATGTAACAATGGAAAACCGGTTGGCAGATGTTTATACGAAACCGTCGCTGAGGATATGAACAGCAAATGTCCTTTTCAACGTGTCCGCAGAACAGAGAGGGACAGTTCGCTTCAAAACGGACACCTTCCTTGGGAATGAAAGAGCAGTCCTTCATAATTCGACATGCTGCGTACAAACTGCGCGCCAAAAGGCAACAACATCGAAACATAGAAACACCAAATGCCCTCTGGAAGTCTGCCGATTGAAGCGCATAATTGGGTGTCGAAAGCCCGTTGTGCAAACAAACAAAGAACACTCTGCACTCGAAATGTTTTTA